>JACJUY010005995.1:0-20618 GCA_014220935.1 Platorchestia sp. MABIK | reverse complement strand
CGAGATTGGCCGAGATTGGCCGAGATTGGCCGAGATTGGCCGAGATTGGCCGAGATTGGCCGAGATTGGTCAAGAAAGTTGACAGTCGTTGACAATCGTTGACAATCGTTGACAATCGTTGACAATCGTTGGCAACCGTTGGCAATCGTTGACAATCGTTGGCAATCGTTGGCAATCGTTGGCAATCGTTGGCAATCGTTGGCAATCGTTGGCAATCGTTGGCAATCGTTGGCAATCGTTGGCAATCGTTGGCAATCGTTTGCAATCGTTTACACTCGTTTACAATAGTTTGCAATCGTTTAAAATCGTTTGCAATCGTTTGCAATCGTTTACAATCGTTTACAATCGTTTACAATCGTTTACAATCGTTTACAATCGTTTACAATCGCTTACAACTGTTTACAATCGTTTACAATCGTTTACAGCCGTTTACAATCGTTTACAATCGTTTACAATCGGTTACAATCGGTTACAATCGTTTACAATAGTTTACAACTGTTTAAAATCGCTCACTACTGTTTACAGTTTTATTTTTAGTTTATTAGTTAGTTTAAGCCTCCCTATCCTCAACAAATGAGATCCAAAGAGAGGAAGGAAGAAGGCACCATATAGTATGGAGTTAAGGGAACGTGGAATCTATGCAGAAAGGGCATAGAAACAGTAAGATGAGAAAGAAGTTCATGAAACAAGATCTAAGTTGAAGAAGAAAGTAGAAGGTGCTGAAAAACAGGACAGCAGTGAACCGAAAAAAAGTTGGTCCATAACAAAAAAAAAAACCCTCGTTATTTTAACAAAAAGAAAGCCTACCTAACCTTTAGCTCGGGCCCTCACATAGTCCCCCTGGGAGCGCATATTCCCATAGATACAATAGTTTTATCCCCCTGAGGGGACTACTGTTTACAATCGTTTAAATCAATCACTGTGCTTTTCCCGCTAAACATGGTGTGCTTACACATCTTCAGCACTGGTAATCTAGTTTAAGCAATTCCTACCACAGTAGTTAGGATGTCTTGAATGTTTCACGGACATGTAGATTTCTTTCAATTTCCGTTATCCAGATTTGCCTCCATGAGCTCACCTATGCCATAGAGGATGAAGAGCCCCAAAAAGTCCCCGGATGAAAACGGCCTGGTCTCGCTGTTGCTGGTCTTGGTGTTGATGCACCAGCTCGCGTTCCGGAGTTGCTGGTTCGTTAAATGGTTAGTAAATCCTGCTTCGATTGCGCGCAGTAACCTGGATTGAAAGGTACAGGATTAATATTCCTGAATACAGTTTTCACGTAATAAATGTTTTTGCGGTGATTTAAAGGAAGCATGATTTGAATAACTTTGTTCACTTTCTGGAACTTCATCTCGGGTGTCCACATGTATACTTCCAACAGCGACGTTAAAATGACATACTGTCATTTGAATGCCTTTTCATTTATATTCGAGTTCCAGGAACAATTCTGAGTGAATACTTTTTCAAAGAACCCTCAAAAATAACTATTTCAAAATATTTTTGGAATTTCATTATTAACCATCAATCCTTTTTGTATGAAAACATTAGGATAATTTATTTCAACATGCTCAATTTATTGTCAAGGCCAATCAGCAACCAAACGCGGTATAATCGTATTGTGCAAGAAAATGTAATCAATGGTTATTTATCATACAGAAATAACCAGGAAGGTGCGATACATAAAACCCTCTCTTCCTCTGGTCGACCTGCTCTCATGAAACCAGCAGAATTGTTTTTTCATGATTACAAAACATGCGTGCTCACAGTATGAAGTATCTCTTTATTTGCTGAAAAACGGGAGGTTTTACTGATGCAGGCGCATCAACAGTCTTCCTCAAGCTAATTTTTTTGAAACACGCCTCCGACAGTGTGGAATATCAACACAAATAAGATTAAGATAAACTCTTACAATGACGTCAAGGACGCTCACTACTTTGGGGGCTTTATTCAACTCGTTCACAGCTTTTTGGTGGTGATTCTAGAATTAATTAGAAAACACATTGCACTATTACGTTCGGCAATCAGCGCACGTGCCTGTCATTGATGCGCGCGACCTCCATGTGGTGACATTGTAACATGCCTAAGCAAAAGGAGCTGTCAGAATGCACAAAAGAGCGAATAACTTCGAAATTTAAAAATCACAAATGCCATAAAGTATATCAAGAAACATAAATGTTCCTGAAAGTACAATAGATTTCTTTGTGAAGAAGTGGAAAGAGTCAGAGACAACGACAAACATTCCGAGATAGGGAGCTGCTCAAAAAATTTCGAAAAGAAGTTTGGGAAAGATACTGCAAACAGTTCAGAATAATCACTTTGTCTCTCCATAAATGCTACAAGCTGACCTCAGCATGGATAACACTAACGTTTGCAAGAAAACTATGAGTAACGAACTCCATCGACAGGATCTACCACAGTCGCGGATGCCTCGTAAGACTCCCATGTTGAAGAAGAGGCACCTAAAATCAAGATTGGATTTTACTAAATAGCACTTAAATAGAGAGAACGGCTTCTTTAAACGCATTTCATGATCGGATGAGTGAAAAATTCAGCTTTTAGGCTGCAAAGATATAACATACGTTTGGATAAAAGATGGTACTGGGTATGACATGGACAATAACATCCCTTCAGTGATACATGGTGGAGGAAACATGATCTGGTGGTGCTTTTTTTTAAAGGTGTAGGAATACTAGAATTAATCGATGGAAGAATGGATGGTGGCAAATGCTGACAGATTTTGGATCGTAATTTTCAACAGTCAGCAGAAAAGATGAGATTCCTGAATAAATGGTAGTTTCAACAGGATAATGATTCAAACCAACACAAAAATGGTTTGCAGATTGACGTTTTAAATAGCTTAGCCACTCGCCAGCTTTAAACGCAATCTAAAATTTATGGTAGGTCCTGAAAAAGCGAAGTCCTGCAAGAAGGCTTTCAAACTTTGAAGAATTTAAGACTTTCAGTGAAGATTAGATAAGATTTTAGTTTGAGCCACCGTAACCGCTGAAAAAACAAAGCGTTCCGAAGAGAGGAAGGAGGAAGACACCATTTAATATGGAGATGAAGGTACGCGGAATCTATGCAGAATGAGCATAGAAAGAGTACGTTGAAAAAAAGTCTATGAAACAAGATTAAAGTTGGAGAAGAAAGTAGTAGATGCTGAAAAACAGGACAGCCGTGAACCTAGAAAAAAGAGGCCCTTAATAGAATCAACACATTTTATTTCAACAAAATCAAGAGCTACCCAACACTGAGCTCGGGCCCTCGCCCATTTTCCCCCTGGGAGTGCTAATTCCCATAGATACAATAGCTGAATCGCCCTGAGGGGCTTTCACAGAAGAGGAGTGGAACAAAATTTGTTTGAAGTGAAGTCAGAACTTAGTAAAAAAAACTACAAACCTCGTTTAAGAAAATTGTTTAAGAAAACAGCTAAATCGTTTTTAAGGGTAGTAATTGCGCCTAAAGTAGATTCGACTGAATATTAAGCGTTAGTTTACAACTGACCAAATATATTTTTCATCACTTAGTTGCTAAAATGCTGTATAAATTGTATGTATTCGATATACATCATGTCTTAGTTAATGGAATATGTTTGTATGTGTTGCTGCTATCAAATAATTAGTTTCATAAGTTACTACCTCATTGAATGCCAAAAATATTACAATTTTCTTTGTGTCCAAACACTTATTTCCCCTCACTGTTTATTTATTCAAAAACATGATTGTATTTTGGTCCAACGTCATGGTCATATAATCAAGTTTTGTCACCTGTTGTGATGTTTTAAAAAAATAATATTCGAACGCTCCAGTAAGTTCATATTCACTGCCTCACATATTTCCAGAGCTGCCATTTCCAAGCATTTATTTATGCATCTCAAGCTCGAAACTGATCAAAGTTAGTCCAATGCGGCCAGCAGAGCTGTGATAAGAATGAATCTCTGAACTTTGCGAAACTCGATCAGTACAGTGATTGAACATGATTTCAAAAGTTTAATTTTTTTGGGCAGATTTCCCATCTTTCACCTCTGTAAACGCAAACCTCATAATATCTTACGTTTATTAACAGAGTTATAATAGCTTCTCCCGACTGTATGAAACATCCTGATGGATCAAAACGGTTCAACCATGGATGTTAAATTTTAGACTACTTATGATCATGACCCGCATATCAAATTGGGTCGCTTTTAAAATAATGCCGTTTCATGGGGGTCCCTCGGGAAGACGGACTAAAATAAAGGGAGGTTTGATCAATACGTCTTTAAAAAACGGCGTGATCAGAAATAGAGTGACCTAGAAACCAAGAACCGTTCAAGTCAGAAACCAGGCAGTGCACTGGTAATTGATAAAAGATTAGATTATTAGTCAGTTTAAGCCTCCCTATCCGCTACAAAGGCGATCCAAAGAGAGGAAGGAGGAAGGCACCATTTAGTATGGAGTTTAGGGAACGTTTAATCTATGCAGAAAGGGCATAGAAACAGTAAGATGAGAAAGAAGTTTATAAAACAAGATCAAAGTTGAAGAAGAAAGTAGTAGGTGTTGAAAAAACAGGACAGCAGTGAACCGAAAAAAGATGGTCCGTAACAGAACAAAAACCTATGTTATTTCAACAAAAAGGAAGCCTACCTAACCCTTAGCTCGGGCCCTCACATAGTCCCTCTGGGAGCGGTAATTCCCATAGATACAATAGTTGTATCCCCCTGAGGGGGGGTAATTGATAAAAAGAGACGATCGTCGACCTGAAAAGCGCTACATGGAAAATTGATGTTCCCCTAGAAAACTGCCAGGGAACGACCTCAGAAATAGCGCATCGTTCTCCTTCGTCTCGCTACTTACGGTTTCGTCTTGTGAAATTCTGTCGTGGTAGTGCCATTTCTTCGACATACATGGTTAAAAATGAACGCGTTTTCTTGTCCCTACCACAATAAAAATAAATCCTGAAACACTTGCTCAACCCGCAGAATTTCTACCTAGCTTTGAGAGACGCATGATTATGGGTAGTTTCACGAACACTATTCAAAAACCCAGAGTTTAAATGATGAAGACAGTAATAAATGAGTATCAATATTACGAATCAAATGAGATAACTGAATTTATCTATAGGCAACGTCGATATAAAATTCGGCATAAAATGAAAGACTTTGCACGCGAGCATAAATTTAGTTCATCCTAAAATAAGATACTAGTGCATCACCATCTCACATTGCTAATTATGCACTTACATTTACTCGCTCTCAGTATTAACTTTTTCTACAGCTACCTGCTCACATCACTAACTACCTCCGTAGCTAACAGCTCACGCTGTGTACTAATAGTAACTCCCCGATTGCATTATGACTTGCTCACAGCACTTTGATTATTTTTGCTCACAGCACTTTGATTATTTTTGCTCACAGCACTTAGATTATTTTGTTTTTATTATCTGTGATTATTTTTCTTTCAATAACTTGCATGAATGAAACAATGAGGAACATATTTGGAGCCCAGGCTGGCTAGTTAATATTTTTACATACACCGAACAGCAGGCAAATCCCACGGACCATGAGCTTTCATGATCCATATTCCCGAACCATGAGTTCTCAATACCAGCATTCACATTTCAGAACTTATCTAACATTCACAAACCATGAGTCATCATAGTCGGCATTCCAGGAACAAGACTCTCATGAATCAAAAATTTTTTCCCCTGTTCGACAATACCATTTTTTGAACCCTAGACGAAAATGAATCTGTATTGAAAACGTTAAAGCGCACACAGCGTAAAGTACGGGAATGTTCTCACTAAAGGGCATACAACAATCATCCTAGAGGTGCGATATTTACAATAAGTAGATGTTTCCATTGCAAAGTATGAGGTGCGCGGTACATGCATGCTTCTATTACAACGAAGTATATTCTTATCAGTTCATGCATGTTGTCGTACTTACATCATGTCCACGGATTCTCTCAGTGGGGAATTTTTCGGGTACACAAAAGTGAGAAAAATGTCGTGAAACCCTGTCTTCGTGAACGTCAGTCGACATTCTCCGTTCTAAAAAAGAAAAAGTACCAAATCGTCTTGTTATTTTTTAAAATATTTTTCTCGATATTTATTTCCAAATGGATGACTGTTTCACCGTTTACTATGCTAGTGTTACGAGTTAGAAAATTCCTTAAGCTCTTGAATTAATAAACACCCTAGTTCTTGGTGGAATGCCTGCCATACAGCATAAAAACTAGAAAAACAACTGTGAAATGGGTGTAAAAAAGTATTTCAGCCTTTGTTACTTACGATGCATCCATAATTTAGAAGTTATAAGACCGATACACATTTAATAATATACAGCATTCTCAAACTTACGAACGAGAATTTTATTTTCGCTCGCGTTGTTTCAAAATTGATTTGCAAGTTATTCAAACCTAAAAGTTCTCTTAAGGGCAAAATTTCTAAGCCTGGACTTCGAAACCACAATGAAACTTCAATTTACAGCGATTACATTCATAAAAAAGAGAACTTAGGTAGGAGTTGTTTTAAAAAAAAGAGACGTCCAGCTAGCTGCAGAATTTATAATTTACCCACACGCACCGAAACACTAGAAAATTTGTCCTCCATTCAAAATAAGCAATGTTTGAGAGCACGACTAAACGAAGAGTGAAAAACTCACGGCTGAAAAATCGTCTGTTATGTAGGCCAGTTGGATGATACGAGGCAAGACCACTGCACATAGAAAAGTTATTAATTCGGAACATTTAAAGGAGAATGGAAGCTAAGGAGGCACAAATGGCTCATTGTATTTTACTTTAATTTTTAATTTATTTGATTCCGATCTCTAGTAATTTTATTCGTTCTGATGCATTTTATTATATGACTTTGTCGCAGAGGATGAAATTATTTCAGAAGGGGATCGATGCGTACCGTACGTGGAACCAAAGCAAGTTCGAATAAATATCAATTGAAAATTAAGAAAAATGGAAGGGAAAACATGCAAATCATATTTCAGAGAGACGTTTAGAAAAAACTTATGGATCGATTTCCTTTCATGTGGGCAGCATAAAATGACGAATAAGCTTTAACCTCATAATTCAAACCTACAACAACTTGCGACCGCTACTTTTGTGAAATGTGCTAAGTGTGTTCCATGTGGCCTCATCGCATACTTCGCCCTCAAGCTGTTAACCAGAGAGAGAGAGAGCAAGTACCTTAATTTCTTCTACAGAACCCGCCATTACTGCCTTTTTTGAGAGCGTAATTTCCCAAGATGTCCTGAAGAATATTTCAGATCTTATGGTAAATTTGGGAGTCAAACAAGAACTCTGCTGCTCTAGTTGCTCATTACGTGTGCCTTGATCACTGTTCCTTAAAATTTTCCGAGTGAATTGAAGAGAAAATTTCCTGAAGAGCTTAGAAGTAAAAATTATCAGTCTCACAATAATTCCTTAGCTGTCTTGGCAATCTTGTGTTGAAGGTAGTAATTTAAAATACTGATATTTTACAAATTGAAATTCAACTTAATTTTCTTCAAATCCGTATTATGGCTTTACTGGGGACTGACAAGAAATTTATTCCAACACATCACTAAAAGAAACAAATGACGCTATAAAACAACACATCAGTCCAAACTAAGGACAGCTAAATTATAGCCTCACATGGGTGCGAAACAGTCTCTTTCTTATGCTACAGGCATATACGTATAAGCGCGACTCTAATTATTCACTGATTAGATATTAGTTCAAACCTCCCTAACCTTAAAAAAAGCTCCCAAAGAGAGGAAGGAGGAAAGCAACATTTAGTGTGAAGATAAGGGAACGCAGAATCTAAGCAGAAGGGGCATAGAAACAGTAAGTTGAGAAAGAAGTCTATGAAACAAGATAAAAGTTGAAGAAGAAAGTAGTAGGCGCTGAAAAACAGGACAGCAATGAACCAAAAAAAGTAGTCCATATCAAAACAATTAACATTTTATTTCAACAAAAAAGAAGGCTTACCTAACTCTCAGCTTGGGGCCTCCCACCATTCTCCCGTGGGAGCTAATGCCCATCGATAGAAGAGTTATATCCCCCTGAGGGGAATTATTCATCGAGTTGATGGTATACCTTCAAGTATTGTTGGTCACCCACAGAATCCTTAAAATAATAAATAACTAGTAGTATTTTATCTGACTTAATAAATTAAATTCCAATGAAGATATCGAAACGTGAAACAATAATTAATGTGCACCGTGCAAGATCTTCCAATTCCAACATTGCAAAAAGCCTTGAGGTCGCAATTTTCCTTTTAACATAAGGTAGCACAATTAGGACTAAAGCCAAGCAGCATAAAGAGCACGGAGACTTCGAAGATCGGCCTAGTGGTAGAAAACCTCGTTCACATCAGATCACATGTCCTGTATGTCTTTCGAGACCTGATCAGGCAAAATCCAAAGCGCTCCTTAATTAAAGAAGAGAGCAAAAGAATGTGGAACCGTCGTAGAATAATAAGAGGGTGACCCACAATGATTTAGAAAATTTCCTTCATCCTAGGAAAGAAACGAAGTAACACCAGAATTTAAAAGCAGAATGGCATGGATGGAAGATAATTTTTTTTTCAAACGAGATGAACTGCAGTACATTAATTTAAATCATTTAGTCGTAGGAGAAATTTTTCTCAGTTGGAATGATTCTCAACCGGTGTAATGATCGAGCTATTTGGGAATGCTACTGCAGTTTCTTTTGATACAGAGTGAATTTTTCACGTCACGAGAACAATTCCCATTATAGTATGAGCTACCACTTTTCATCAAAGAAGTCCCACTTCATTTTACCAAAGCCAAGTTGCACAACCTGTGCGAAAATATATGTTAATGACATTCTGTAGTACATGTTTGATTCTGCTGCCAAGTATTTTGCTATAGGTAAACTCAGAAGTCTTCAGGAAGATATCGCAACGCGAATATCACGCAAGCTTAGTGCAGAGAATTTGCTACGATTTTGGTTAAAAGAAATGTGGCCTCCCAGTTCACCATACCTCAACCTCATGGTTTTCTCATTAAGGTCTATGTACAGCACGTTCAGTACTCAGTACTTGGATGTACAGCATGTTCTAAAGTTAACCATTCTGGAGTGTTTTCGAAAGTTCCCAACACTTGAAGTCTTGGTTAGTGATATTCTTGAGGAATTGCCAAGTGCTGCAGCTAGTGGTCCGCGCATCGAGTTGAAGCTGTTGTAGCCAGGAAAGAGTTTTTACTGAAAATGCGTTTCTTACAAATTTTTATTTATGTACATATGTATCCTTGAATTTGTTTGAAATAGAAACACAAGGTTTCATTTGGGCTTATAAAGTTTTAGTTGTATTGATAATTATGCTCCGTTTTGTCGAGAGAATGCGCATGGTCAATTCTATAAAGATTGCTGACTGCGAGTTCGATAGTTCTTCTTTCTCATAACTTTTTCTTTATTCTTATAGAGTCGGAGTCAACGGTGTTTTCTAGTCATTGCTGGGGGCAATTCTAGCAGCTTTTCAACTTTCCAACTCCTCCTATTTAATTCCCTGTTTCGTGTCAGCGTGTGTGATTGTTATTCAATGGCATGGGACTTGGGTATCTACTCAAGAACGTGGCTAAATCCTGTAGCCATCTTCTATTTAATATTTGTTTGTTCTATTTTAACGCTCGATAGATCTTTGTCGGTTAGTTCAACCGACGCTGTCCAATTGAGCAGCCAGTGTGTTTCTGTCGTGTAGGAATCCCTCTCTGCTCCTCACATCGAACTAACAGCCTAAGCGCATCTAACTTTCTAATAAACAAAGAAAAAATCACTTCTCGAACAGCATGCCGCTTTCAGAGACAGCATTTCTTCACAAGAATTGGTAATGAAAGTATCGGGATCGAGACCAGCCCTGCGCTCTGCAACACCACCACTGATCCAACACCAGATTCTCACCTCCGATTTTCTTCGACAGTGTCTCATTAATGACATCGGCGCCCTTGATGGGTTCGCCCCTTAAGGGCCACATCTTCCCTTGAACGGTGTCTGGTTCTGTTTTGTGGGCCATCTGGAATTTAAACATCACGTGTGATTCTACGGAGAATATGCTTCTGTTATAACCGTTTGAATCTTTTTTTCTTTCGCGCCTAAGAAAATGAATAGCGATCATGCACTCATATCTGTGGATATTTGTCTATCCTCAACTGAAATAACGTTCTTGTAACTCAACAAGGTAAAAATCACTCGACCTCTAGTTAACAGATACATAATTGAACACCATGATACTTTGAAACATGAAACTTATTCAAGTTGAAACAACGATGGCGCTACAGTACTGTTAAACAAGGGTTTCTAATCCTGGCATATACAGGTGATTACTCTTAAAGTTGCTGCAAAACATAGAAATTCTACGTTTAATAAAGCACCACACGCACCCTAATCGTACGTACACCAAAGCTGTAAGTGCACCAGAAGTAAGCTCGCTCCCTCACCTCGAAGAAGCTCCAGTAATAAGTTCCGTCTATCTGCGACCATTTGTACTCGTCCTGCTCCACGAATTCTTCCATTGAGTCGAACAGCGGTTGTGCCTGCAAGCGAAGATTTACGTTAATGTATTGATAGACTTGTCAATCGTGTCCTTTTAAGTTTCAGAGACATGATATTCGCGTACATTAATAAGCGAGTGATCTTTTTGCGACACGAATATTTTTCTACTTCATAAGAATACGAGGTGCTATCAAAAAGTCCTCAAGCTGTACTCGTCCCGGCTGTTGAACGTGAGCATGCACACAAGGTTGCGTAGCAGCGTCTGATTGCGTAATATCCAACGAGTCCCCGTACTGATTTTTGTTGCATTGCGGGGTTGGGTTTGGTCTACGTGTCGCGTTTTGCAATCATGTGTTAACGTCCTTTCACGAATTTATCGATGGCTCATAAATTTGAGCAACAAGCATGCATCAAGTTTTGATTTAAACATGATAAATGTCCTACTGTAACATTGTAGAAGATCATCGATCAGAACGAACAGTCTCGAGCAAAACGGGTGGAAGTAGAAAAAATTCGTTAATTCATTCTCGTATCCAGTCGTTAAACAATCTAAGATTAATGTGCACGTGGCTTAAGCTGAGGGAGAATTAAAGAAATTCTACCTGAAAATTTAGGCACGCGATACTGCGAAATTTTTTATTGCAAAATTCCTCCACCGGCTTTTGTCTGCGAATCAGAAACGTTGTTTTGACGAGTGCTGTGAACTCGGATAAACGTGTGAAAATAACTCTACCTTCATCTTCTGGGTTGTAACCAGTGATGAAAGCGTGTTTTTTGGGGGGGGCTATGATCCAGAAGCAAAGCAACTGTCAGAAACGTTTTTGACTCTTTTGATGGCACTCATAAAAGAATCTAGGTGCTCCACACCTTTCAGGAAAAGAAATTTTTGACATTTTAGGCGGGGAAAACGGTGGGTTCGTTGTATCGATCAGTAAAAAGACTATACTGTACTCTCAAAAAGATAGAAACTATAAGTGGTATAAATGAACAAAACAAATCCTCCGAGCGAGTCAACGAACTTTCACACCATTTCGCACTTTTTTAAATTTTACAAAATTGCTCATGTACGATTTAGTCAGTGAAGAAAGCTCATTCATTAAATATTATACTCTAAAGACTACTCCCAGTTTCTCTCAAAGAGATGAAATCCAATTTTAAAAAAATTTTTAAACTTCTAAAAATACGTTGAACTATACATATGTCTAAATGAATAAACCACGAAACAACTGAAAAATATAAGCAAAGGTTCCTTTCAAAAATTGTACACACACTTTACCAGTCGTTAAAATTCATTCTCCACTAACAGGTTAGATTTTTAAAAAAAGGAAAAATTAAGTCCAAGTTGACGAATGAGCCACCACTAAAAATACCAACATATAACCAACATCCTATTTTTCAACTGGACTTTTCTCGCAGCTCCTAGAATATCGTCTCGTATGTCAGCACATTGCGTGCAAATATGCGTCGTGACCCACTTCCCCCTAGTACAAGTTAATGTGCGGCGCTCTCAGTGGCGCATATTATCTGCCAAACTCTCCAGCATCAGGCGTCAGTAAATTCAGCAGCTCTCCCGCGTATCACTATCCCTCGGTGCACACACCAGGTGGGGAATCCTTACCTTAAAGTAACCAAGAGAAGCGAGGAATTTTGATGTTACTAAATTAGATTACATTAGACGTTAATTGAACACGTTCGTTACGTATTGCTACATATGTGTACCATTTAGTAAATTGCTCATTTACGTACCAGTAACAATAGCTACCATTTCACTACCTTAATTTAAATTAGACAATGGCGCACAAGTTACAATGTTATCGTGCAATTACATTTTTCCTGCATGCTAGACAGGATAGGAATGTAATCAAGCAGTAATGATAGCTTTTCAGTTCTACTTCTTCAAACCGAATCAAACTGAACGTAGCAACCGCGGAAATGCGTGAACGTGTTAAAGCCTGCCTGACCACGACCAGGAATGTTTCCAAAAGTAGAAGAAAGAAGGCCTCACTAAGTGTGGGCAACAGGGAATCTATGAATAAAGCGTGTCCCCAAGCCCTGAGTATGGAGACAGCAAGATTGTGAGACGTTGATAAGAAACACGAAAAAAAGTTGAAGATGAAAGTAAATGGGCCAGAAAAAAATTGACGATGAAAGCAGTAGGGCCTGAAAAAGGGCAGCAATGAACCAAAATAATAAGGTCTGCAGCAAAATAAGGACATTCTTTTTTAAAGAAACATATAGATCTACCAGACCTTCAGTTTGGGTCTTGCATCTTCCTTTTGGGAGCTCTAACTAAACTTCGTACTGATATTTACATCCTATAGAGCTAATATTTCACTGCCTTATATTTTCAGAACTTTTTTTTTAATGGGCAACAATGTGCAGATTTAATACGTTTGCAATTCGCGGTCATGAAATCCTCACCTTGTTGGTGATGAGGATGGCTTTGAGGTTGCAGCGATACATGTAAGAGAGAATCGAGCACATCAGCATCCAAATGCCAGCCAAGACTCGGCCCGAGTTGCCTCTCGGAGACCACACCGGGTCTGCCAAACAGAGAGATACCAAATGAACAGTTGCAATCAAATATGATTAGATTAGATGTTAGTTTAAGCCTCCCTAAACGCTAAAAAACTGTCCGAAGAGAGAAAGAAGGAAGGCATCATTTGGTTAGGAGATAAGGGAACGCTTAAGCCATGCAGAATTGGCATAGGATCAAACAGTGAGTTGAGAAAGAAGTTTATGAAGCAAGATGGAAGTTGAAAAAAAAGTAGTAGGTGCTGAAAAACAGGACAGCAATGAACCGAAAAAAACATTTTGTTTTAACATTTTAACAAAAAACATTTTGTTTCAACAAAAAGAATGCCTACCTAACTCTCATCTCGGGCCCTCAAATTTCCTCCTGGGAGTGGTAATTCCCGTAGATACAATAGTTGAATCCCTATGAGGAGAACCAAAAACGATTGTTGCGAGTGTAGAATACAAGCCAAATTTCTATGAAAAAGTTGAAGGAGAATTGGAACAGACATAGAAGTGTGAAAAGGGGATGTAATAACCATATTTCGTAAAAACTATTGTAACTGTGACCTTGCTATTATGTAAAGGCATCCGATACTCTTTGGTGAGTCGGAAAACTTGATGCTTCAATTATCATACAAATTCCCCTGACTGAACGATATGAATAATATTGATCTATCATGAACTTTTCAGATAGGAGTTCATTTGAACCCAAGTGAACTTGTGCAGAAATCTAAAATTTGTGTTAATTTCACTTAATTTCACGAAACCAAAAACAACAAAAACTTGTCGAACTTCCACCCTTCGGATTCAACTGAACATCAGTTGTTCAGAAAGTTCAAATTCCTACCCTAGTACGTAGTGATATTCAGTGAATAATTAATTCCAAAACTTCACGAACTTTCAATCTTCCCACTTCAGTAACATTTTGTCGACCCCTAAGGACAAAATACACACAAAGTGAAAGAAACCGTCAGCATCGTCGCCTCTGCACTCAGGAACACGACGGGCGTTTGGGGACGAGACAAGTGAAGGTCACTGAAGCTGCTTCAACTTCCCAGCGCAGATTGGAAGTTTGGACTAAGAATTGCGTGAGAAAGAAAAACACTACACGTTTATCTAATTATTGTCCCCATCTTCAAAGCGGGGAAAGGTAAAAATACAGAATAAAAGAAGTAAGCCCCTTTCCCATCATAAATGATCATGCCAAAAAATTTTTTATACCCACATAGACAGAAGGAATGTACTTTTAATGAACTTTTTACATCATTATTCCATTGAGAACATTTATCATAACATCACTCCCAGAAAGGCTAAAAATCTCTTTAAACCAGGACAAAAAAGAAAAATAAGAAGCGATGCCTTTGATCAGGATATTAGCACAATGTCACAGTAATCCCTTCGCTTTACTGTATTACATGCGTTAAAAAAAAAGAAACTATTAAAACTTAAACGTAAGCAGTTTTGTACTAATATAATAGTTAACACAATCACCATCATTAAACTGGCACTGGCATCAAGTAATCTCCTACATCACATAGAGGAAGGAACTGCCATTCGGCTGAAAACTTCAATGAACAAATTAGGAAATACATTTAAGAAGAAACATAGTATATTGAAGCTATTTTTGGAAAATGACCGTGTAGTCCGGTAGGGTGTTAAAGAGTCAAGAGAGAGTTAAGTACACACTGCATAAAGCAGGGAATCTATGCAGAAGATGTCTTTTCACTCAGGATAGCGGCAGCAAGATGGGATTGAAGAGAGATGAGATAAAAAAGAAGGAGAGCAAAGAAACATGAAAACTGAAAGAAGCATAGTGTGCACAAAAGATAGTTTTATACAGAAAAGAGTAGTGTTAACTGAACCAACCTATAATAACTGTAGAGAGCAGTTAGAATTAAAATGAACACCCAAATGTATTGGCCATGCTAGAAAGATTAACTTCCCTAAAATGAAAAAAAACCTCCACCGGAAAGATTGGGTTCGAAGAAAAATGACTGAAATTGGCCATCTAGCACGTTTTCTAAAATAGGTCAGGAAAACGACCATCCATCCCAACACTATGTCCCACTTCATTATTCAACAGCGACCTCAAATCATTTTATTCGCTTGTGCGAAACTTTTATGACTTGCATTTTTTTTGGCTCAGATGTCCTCTGAAATTATCCCAATTTATTTTGCTCAAGCATTTCATCATGTCATAAATGTGCCATTGTTCACGATTCGAAATTGAGTTCAGTCAAAATTTACCAATTTTATAAATCCCCCTCCATTCCCGGTAACACACCCGGTGAAGGGTGCATCTGAACACTCCATTGGGGGACACTCCAATTTCTAGCTTTTACTTACAATTTTACAATTTATTTGCGCAAAATGAAACTATTTCAGAAGCTATCATAAGACAAAATTGAAGAAATTTATTAGAATCGCTTTTCGCTAATGAATTTTAGGTCTATCATAATAAAATAAATAATTTCTAACGACGAATGAACTCTTAGAGGAAATTCTTAGGAACTAGCTTATGAGGACTTCAACTTTTTGAAGCATGAAGGCATATTTGGCCGCGACACAATGGTGGATTTGAGCATCCATTTGAGCATTAATTTTACCAAATGTGTCGCATGGATCACCTTGACCCAGCAATATCCTCGCGCTCCAGAGCAAGGACCGCACTGCGGTGGACCTCTTAGACTCTGCTCGTTGCACAGCCCGATCGCTAGCTCTGCTCCAAAAAAAAAAAAGAACTGGATCAGTTACGGTCTAAAAGTTCAGCGGAACGTATTTGAGATTTTAATTTGAACGTTTCTACTTTTCCTGGCTGCTTCTCTCGAAGTTTGTTTGCACGGAAGCGTACTTTGAAGGTTTCGGGTCCTTGGGGTAACGGAAGCAAAACAATGAACGTTTGAAAAAGTCTAAAAAAAACAGGCCTACAATCTTTGATACTTCAAGTAAGATGGTATAATTTCATTCAAAGGAACTTTTTGTTCTCACATTTGATCATCTTGAAAATGATTCCGAGAATAAGTATACGTTCTTACGTGCATTAAGTTTGTTTTGAACTTGCATGAATTCAAATTTCAAGTTCATTTCATCCGAACTTGTTGCTACCATGGACATTAGGATGAATTTGCCGTTTAAAATTCTGTTCAAATATTTAAAAATCAACAACTTGAAAAAATATTTTAAAACTTCAAATTTCAATCATGTGAAATAAGCAATGATGACGGCTTTGGTGAGTGTAATTTAAGAAAAATATACATTAAGAACAGCTCAAATCTGTTTTTCATTATTTGTTGTCGTGAATATAGATCAATGCACCATGAACTCTTAAGATGGTCACAAATTTTGAGCTACGGCTCCCATAGCAGAAGATAACCTTTAATTAGTCTTGGAAATGGGCTTTCGAGCAAGACAGTGACAATATTGATACCAATATTACAACATTACCATTCTGTTAAGAAGAAAATGGACATGATGGAAATACCATCAGATAGCAATTATTGTAAATTAATTAGATAAAAACCATGAAATATATAACTATGAATAAAAATACGAATAATAAGATACAGAAGTGTTTTAAGTAAAGAAGACCAACATGCGAGTGCTGTTAAAGCATATCATCAGAGGTTTTACAAAAATCTAGTAAATAAAGCATTTTAAAAATGAGATATTAACGAGATCGACGTTGCAAAGTTCAGAACGATGTTTTTCAACCTAAGGAAAACCCCTGGCAATGCCAACGTAATGTCCCAGTTATTACATTAGATGGCTGCCTTTTCACTAGATATGAATAAACCAAATTCATAATTAGGTTTAAACATCAGCTAATAAGGTATAAGCTTTGAGGATCGAAACTTGCTGATATATTTGGGAACATATTCTACTGTCAGCATCTCGCTTTCTAGCAATAAGAAACAATTTCTAACAACTCACTCATCCGCCTTCCTCATAGATTTGAATTCACTCACGAGATACCTCTTTAAAAAATGTATCGATTTTTTTATTTATTTGTTTATCGCCACAAAATATTCTTTTGAGCTTTATTAGTTCATTAATTTATTTATTTTTATTACTTTTGTCAGGCTTTTCCACAAAATATTTCTTGTCACTCCTCATCAAATGACCTGAAGTGGCTTTAATGCTTTTCGAATTCACATCTACAACTAAGCCTTACTCGAAATTTCACCATTAGTACAAATACTTCACCGCACTACATACCGTAAGCGTGAATTGAAGACGCTCAGCACAACGCCACTGATGGCCACGCAAATTAGTGCCATGAAGATGACCTCCCACACCTGGGAAACATGACATGATGAACGTGGTGTGCTGCCACACCTGGGAAACATGACATGATGAACGTGGCGTGCTGCAACACCTGGGAAACATGACATGATGAACGTGGTGTGCTGCCACACCTGGGAAACATGACATGATGAACGTAGTGTGCTGCCACACCTGGGAAACATGACATGATGAACGTGGAGTGCTGCCACACCAAAATTCGGCCTTAGGCATAAAATAGCTACCTTATTGACATTTTGGCACGAAATTTTTCAATAAATCTTCATTCTTTCAATTTGCTGTTCAAAGACTGAGTTAGGTCACCAACAACTTGTCCAAACTTGAACAATTCAACACTTTGACTGCGAAATGAGTCACCGGTGGTTACCGAGGGAATTTTCAAAATACTAGGTCGATCCACATTGAAAACTTTTGCAACTCACTATCATCTCTCTGCAATTGAAACAGGATTTGCTTTAGGAAGCGCCGTAGAAAGCGTGCCTTCGTCAACAAAAAATATAAATTGGAAATATGCAGTAGATTTAATTGTGTCGTTAATAAATATTAAAAATGAGAGAGGCCCATGGACAGTTCCTTGAGGTACTCCATGGTTAATTGTAAGTAGTTCTGACTGTGCATCTTCACGGCAAATTATTGCATTCGATTTACTAGGCATGATTTGAACCAATCATGCGCAACTTCGCAAATGCCAAGACAGGGAAGTAAAATATTGTCAACGCAATCAAATGTTTTTCGAAAATCAAGAAACACTAAAAAGATGAGCTTTCTTTTATCTGCACTGGAATAAAGTTTTTGAAAATGACTTCATACAGCCTGAGGTGTTGATCATGATTTTATGATTTTTCATGTCAAAGGTAGACTTTATTTCAAAAGTCCACTTTAAACACAAGTTCTACTTTAACTAGATGGCTCTTCCGGCACCCAAGATTAACTTTTGATCACTGGTTCACTTCATATCACCCGTAAATTTTGTTTTAGAGACGCACTTCACATCACACACTATCACTTTGCGTCACATATTCACAAATCCCTTAATTACACTCGTCCAGTACCTGTTCTGCAAAGGACTTCGTGAAGATGAGCATGTCAGGTTCGATGGTGGTCATGGCTTTGTACAAGAAGACGTTCTGGCCGTTCAAGTAGGCTGTAGCGAAATCGACAACTTCGAACCTCTTTGGTGTCATGATTAGAGGTCCGAGAGTCATGTCCGCCTCCTGCAAAATAGATGTGACTATCATGTCGGGATATCCCTTAAATCTACGTCTTCATTCCACGAAATAGATATGGCTATCATCCTGACACATACCGTAGAACCATGTCCGCCGCTAGTCAGATACTGAGACACACAAACCACATCTCAATGAAAAAAATTTCCAGTTCCTGCAACAGTTTTGTGGTTGTCAGTATCGGTTATCATTGGCTGCGCTTTGAGTAGCTCAACCTTGCTTCCGAGGCAGCTGCTTCAACTTTGTGAAGTGTGTTTAATGATTTTGATTTTACTCTGGGAAACACGCGTTTTAAGTAGCGGGAAAAACAAAGCAAACACCGGCTTTTCAGTGAAACAAAGTGAATAAAAGGGTTTTGAAGCGAACTTAACTCTCAATTCCGTCAATTAGAGAGAGCGGAGCTTATTCATTTCCATGATAATAACAGCCGACGTGTAGTTGTGAGAGTATACACACATTTCATGTTGTATGAATGCCCATGGTGGACGCCAAGCGTTAATAGGACACATCCCAAGCGTGGACCGAATTTTTAAGAAAGTATGGATTCTGATCGAACTCAACATAAGTTAACCTAATCTAAGCAAATTGATTAACACGGTAACTGAGATGGGCTGAACTAAAGTTCAATATTCTATTCAAATTTAAAGTCTATTGTAGTAAAGCATATATGAAAAGAGCAAACATTAACATTTACTTTCAAACAGCTTACGTTGGGTACTGATAAATATTGAGTTAATATTAAATAAATATTGAGATTACAGGTCAGCCTGGCAGTATTATGAAAATCCTCTGAAGGACCAAGGGTGGGTACCTTCGCAACAAATGTACTGACGACTTCATTTATTTGACGCAAATTAATTTGACCAGCTATAAAGGGGTCATTGCAATGAATGCAGAGCGTTGTTTACGTAAGCGCAAAATTTTATCGCCTGGTATTATCGCCTCAGATAGTGATAAAAAGATATTTAGACCATTCTTAAGATGAACGTAACCTGGCACTAGAATCGATAGGACCGATACTTTGTTTTTATCAGTTAGTCTAAACTTAACGACACCCAAATTATCTCCCAAAACTGACTATCTGAAGCTACTGTAAACGCCCAAATGTACTTGAACAATTAATGATTAGTGACTTTGTCTGTGATACTCGAACTTTAAGTTAGGAATAGCTGAGAAAGTTTGGTAAGCATTTTTGTGACAAGTTTAGTTACCTCGCAAGCATGAATCAAGACACAAAATTCACAATCTTTCCAACCGTTTTTTACACATTAAAATTGGGTTCCACATGATTCCACAGGTAAAATAAATTTTTTTTAACAATTTTGTAAGGTTCTTCTCCGTCCCGCAACAGAGCTTCATCTTTTTTTGCTTGACCTTGTACACGTAAACTAATGGAGGCGTCACAAGTTGTCTATTACTTAAACTATAGCACGTGTTGTCGTAAACTAAGGGATTTGTTTAGTATCCTTACTCGAAGAACTAAAGAGGTGGGGAACTTCCAGTGGTAGTAAAGAACGTATCATAGAAGGCCTTGTTACATACCGTAATTTGTTCGAGGAACCCGAAAATTAAGCAATTTTTTTAATTAAGAACATTTCAATTGATTTATGTGTTCTATCAAACGTTATCAAATGGAGTCATTTTAAACTATCATATATGTATACTCTAGAAATGTTAATATACTCAGAATTCTGCATCGTTACTTAATGTTGTTGTTACTAAGGACGAGACATTTAAGGGATTGAAGGTTTGTTTACCGCGATTTTCAATGAAATCAGAGATACCTAAAATTTTTATTAATTTTAGGATTCATCACCTAATCCCACCACCTTTGTTTTTTTCTTTCTCTGTCCACCTTTCTTGCCTTCCTGTCCATCATCCCTGTCCTCTCCTTCCTGTCCACCATCCCTGTCCTCTCCTTCCTGTCCACCATCCCTGTCTTCTCATTCCCGTCCACCATCCCTGTCCTCACCTGCCTCACCACCATCCCTGTCCTAACCTGCCTCACCACCATCCCTGTCCTCACCTGCCTCACCACCATCCCAGTCCTCAACTGCCTCACCACCATCCCTGTCCTCACCTGCCTCAACAC
>JACJUY010005994.1:0-50729 GCA_014220935.1 Platorchestia sp. MABIK | reverse complement strand
GTTGAAGGACTGCGCTACACCTGACGAAATGAAAGGCATCGAGAAGCGGCGTGCCGTACTCGATCGTCGAGAGAAGCATTTGAACATTCGAAAACAAAGAGTTCACATTCTCCAGAGCATTATATGGCTATGTTTCAATTTGAAAAATTCAGAGTTATTTAGAGCGAAATTTCTAAAGTTTCGGCCGATTTTGATTATGAACAGCACTCTAACTCCTTATTTTTCCTTACCTCCTATTAAAACAGCTTAGAAAATGAGTTTTAATTCTGTCATCGGTATCGTGCGACCTGCATTAACCCCATACGCTCTGGAGAAGTTCCTTGTCGTTGAATTAAGGAACTGATGACCCTTGAGTAAAACTAAATGTTTGTTAATTAGACATATCTTCTGCTAACTACAGAGAAATACAGACCAGCATTATTTTCATCATACAACTAAAAAATGTATCTGAAATTAAGTTTCAGTATATCAGGCCCATTTAAAATCTACCCTGGTTACAACTCGTGAATGGTTTAAACTGAAGGTCTCTTTGCTCATGAAAGTTTTGTGTGTGGGAGTTTCACAGATAAGAAAAGAAGATTTGGGTTTAATCGTGTATAAAATAATGAATACCTCGGTGATCTACTAAGCACAGCATGGTTATTTCATAAGAAACGTTAATAAAATAAACTGTGAATTGTAAGAGCTTATCTAACAAGAAGTGATCGATAAAAGGCCAGTAAACATCGGGCGGAAAACATCACACGATTTTAGAAACGATTGGTTTTCCGGGAATAAAATGAAAATGCTCATATATATGTACCGACTAAACAGTCCACAAAACATAAGTTTAGTTTTAAAAACAGAAATGGGAGAAACACTGCGATAAAAAATTGCTGGATACCCATCAGGTTAATGGCCTTACACTGTCGGAGATCGCGCAGTGAATTAATGACCTGCTTCAATATTGCGTCCTAAACTGGGACGGGCCACAAAAATGCCATAAAGCAGCCATCAACAAGCCTCGGGCCTGCCAGCATCTTGCAAAACACTGAAGCGAATGAGAATTATAATCGTGATTCGTATTGACTGATCGTGTCTCTGACAGAAAGCAATGATGGCCACCAATATTTTACCGGAGAGACTCTTCGCGTCTTTACGGGAGAAGACGTGCAGAGAGATGAAGAAGCTGTTTGTTCAGTGGAAAGGGAAAGTCTCCGCTTGTTTTCTGGAAGTGGGACTATTTGAAGATAACAAACAAAATGTCATGTATTTTCATTTCTTTAGCGACAAAAAATGATATGGGACACATTACTCAAAAAAGTTTCCCCAAAAAACGAAGGGTGCATACACCAACATTTTCATGTTCCCCCAAAATTAAACGAGTGTACCATGACTCCTCTGTCCCACCATCATAATGTAAAATGAGCACATGATTCTTTCCTCAAAAATTTGAGGAAAGGTTGAAATATTAGGCTAATTTGGAGAAACATCGTGATTGATTGATAGATTAAAAATTCATTTAAGCTTCCCTTACCACAACAAAGATGTCCAAAGAGAGGAAGGATGAAGGCACCATTTAGTATGGAGCTGAGGGAACGCGGAATCTATGCACCAGGTGAGTTCCCTCACTGGATCCCGTGCGCATAGAAACAATAAGTTGAGAAGGAAGGTTAGGAAACAAAATAAAAGTTGAAAAAGAAAGTCAGAAATGTTGAAAACAGGACAGCAGTGAGCCGAAAAAATATGGTTCTTAACAAAACAAAATAACTAAAATTTTCGACTATAATAAGGCCTATCTAACTCTCAGTTCGGGACCTCATAATTTTCCTCGGGAACACTAATTCACATAAATACAATAGTTGTATCCCTCTGAGTGGAGAAACATCGTGATTTTTTAATTTCTAACACGAAGTCACAAACGGTCCCATTAGTTTAAAGCCAATAAATTGTCCATGAACCTGTGAACTGGTTTAGAACCAACTGTTCTGGACCTTTAAAACTGCTTTGAACCAATAAATTTGTTGAATGAAAATAGAGGTAGAGATATTTATCTCAAGCTCACTTCGCACCCGCTTTGTATTTTTTTTTTCTGAAAAATATTTTTCGTCCCTAAAATTTTCAACGAAGATTGATTTCTGTTTCTCACAGACTCGCTTCTATCGAAATGTTTCATTTACATCCATTCTGAAACTGTTTTATTGCAACCAGCTTGTTCTTTAATTCGGTGAACCGAGGAGATCTGAAAGAATATAAGAGTGAGGAATAAAGCTCGACCAAAAGAACCGTGCGCTGTAGTGATGGAAGAAGCGTGGTCATGTGATGTGATGAAAGCAAGTGTACCGCGAGCCGCAAAGTCACTAAAGCGTATGCCGTGATTCTGGGTACGAGGTAAAAAAAATGAACGCGTTATGCAAATAAAAAGTAGGCATCCCAGCTGAGTCATTCAGAGAAGACGTTCACTGAATTATTTCTTTTGATCATCACCATAGTCGTAGCTTGCTCTTCCAAATTCTGTCATACCATCTTCTTGCCTAGCTCTTTGGCATCTTGAAATTAAACAGTCTTCACTTTAATTATGAAGATTCGTCCTAAATGCATTTTCTTTCATAATTGTCCTATTTATTTGATTCTATTAGTTTCTAGGCGCTCTCTAAATAAGTGAGAATATCAGGCTTAATTTGAACATCACGTCATTTACAGTTTTGGGTCGACAGCAAAGTACTGCGTAAAGGATTGGCCACTTCTTGAGGGGAGGCCGTCACGCTCACCGAACCCCTTGCCTTCTTTCCAAGCTTCGTCAGTCGTCGACAATGGGATGCCAAATACTGATATTCATGTGAATCAAAATTTTTTTACTTATCATAGGGAATAAGTTAGTAAGGTAATTTTGATCAATTTATCGCTGAAATTAATTAGAATACTACTCGAATGTAAATTGATGTTTTCAGTAGGATTGAATTCTATCTGTCTTTGATTTCGATCATGAAAGATTTGTTACAGTCATTGTCGAATTGTGCTAGGCCTTTGTTTGAGGGGACCGAGAGCTTCGTTTCACAAATGGGAAATTATTCCTGCTACTTCCACCAAAGCGATAAGGTGTAAGACTGTGTTTCTCTTCCATGACTCTATATTCGTCTATGGTGCGATTCGTGAATGTCTTCAACGCGTTAAATGGAGATATCGTTTCAATGTCTATCCAAGCCCATGAGGTGTAAAAATTTTCTGAATTTGACACTTTCAAATTGATGGAGTCGACACCCACGTTGTGTTATTCACGACCGAGTGATCTGAACCTGGACTGTCTCACAATCGACATCAAAGACCAGCAATCCTCAGGAGAGTACCGTTTATTTATACAGCTTACTTCTATATTCCATCTTACTTTTTTCTAACTTATAATCATACTTGGAAGAACTCCTTCAGGTTTAAGTCAATTATGTTTAATGATTTTTTATTTCCAGCCTTAAGAGCAGGGAAACTTGGCATAATCTCATACCACTATTTCTGAACGCGGCCTAAAAATATTATGCCCTCACATGACGCTTTAACGCAACATTTTATCAAAGATTCCTTACTACTCAAATGAATGAAAAGATTCTGATAATTTTTAAGTTATAATTGTTTTTGTGGATCAATTTAGTCTGAAAATTATATAATATCTTGATCAAGAGCACCACGATGAAATTTTCGTAAAATTTGAATTATTATTCATAAGTTTATTTAAAATAAAACCGTATATTTATCTCACAGCGATGGTTGGTGAGTGGTGGCAGCTCAATTAAAACATTATTCAAGACGACAAAAGCTGTCGTCCTCTTCACAAAAGAAGAGAGATGTGCGCCAATGAGCGGGGGAACGCAACGCCCAAACGCGGTCATGAGACTGAATGAGCACAACTACGAAGTGCGAACAACGTAGCTGTGATGCCTGGAACGGTCATGTGTTTGAATGAGAGCAAGAATGGAGTTCAGTCGGACGACTGGTCGCCTCCATACATTAAGGTCACCAATGCACTGAAACAAACTCCATCATAACGAGCTAGCTAACGTTCGAGTGACCAGACTCTACGGCTAGAGACTGTTTATGCATATAGATTTAACTGAAAAATTGATCTGTTTCTCCACCTAGAATTATTAGATTGGATTTTTTTGGCAGAAATTCACAAAATTTATGTATTTTAAACTTCTAACGAAGGTTATCTGAATTGAGTGATTTTGATTAAAAAACAGTCAATCTGTCAACCCTGACCCAGTCTGTTGCCTAGGGTATGAGGCAATAGTTTACCTGCATTTCAGTGATCTCAAATGATGTTTTGAAGCCGTTGCATTTCATTGATAGAAAATAGAACAAACAGGGCATAAATTGTTAAGAGACTCATCCAAAGCAATTTTCTTCGAGGAAATACGCAAGCTTCGGGACTGCTCGACTAAATTCGTCGGTGGATAACTTATAAAAGCCGTTGTCAAACTTCAATGTTTTCGCAGATATGCAAGAAAAAAACCGGAGAGTGGAAGACGTTTTCGATTTTCCCTTGCCCACAATACCACGTTTTCTCCTATCCCTCCTGACGAAGTTATCGTCCTACGTCCCCCCTAAACACAGCGACTTGTCTTCTTTGTCCAACTCGACTGTTTTCAACCTTGTCGAATAGGAATCAATATCGAAAGCAGCTTCAATTCTTCTATAAAATATCACAATAAAATTGTATTAATACACGTATGATGGCATAACTGCCGTATTGTACGATGGACAATATTTTTTTTTGCAAATTGTGATCACCAAATACGTATTCCAATATTTACTTCATCAAGTACACACATCAGAGGTCTCGCAAAACAATAATCAGTTATTTAAAAAGGAAAATCATAGTATTGGAAGATTTTAAAAAATCGCTGGAATGCCAATACCTACCTAAGAATAGAGCCATCTCTTATCTGGAATTTAAAAAGCACCGGCCTCATATCTACGGAAAGACGGTCTAGAAAAGAAAGTTATGGTCCCCTACCGCGGTTTTCCAATGGTTATCAGGGAATCTCTCAGCCCGAATCCGCCTATGCATAATGTGAGGATGCACCTCGCCGTCACAGGGATGCAGAGCCGGAAATATCACTCTTGTCACAACGCGCTGATAAAACCTGGAATGATTGAAGGCCTCCAGTTTGCGGGAGGCAGCATGACAGCGCGACTCGGGGATGGCCAACCAAATTTCACTCAAAATGCCGACGTGGCAGAACTTTGAAGAAAGCGTCCTATCATTTGCGGTTCGAATGTTGATTGATGATGTTGTCGCAGCTCAAAGTTAATAATTATCTTGATTTGCTCAAGTATTTCCCCAAACTACACGTGTTGAAAAGCGAAGAGCTAACATGAATATCGATTTTTACAGTTCATAAACTATTAATGATTGGCCATTTTGCTACAGTCACAGCAACCTGCGATGTGCGATATTTTCACATCGTCAGTAAATGCAGCGTTGAAAGCAGAAGGTCTATTTACCGATCACTTGACCCGATAGTGTTTTAGAATATGGTCACCATATATGGAAAAAAAAAGTGCAAAGAAAAACTGGTATTTTCAGAGGGTTAGAGCATTTACAATGGCATCGGCATACCATCTGAACACATAAACTTTAAGGACCTCTGTTGAATGCCTTAGATTGGCCTCACAATCAGGGTTTTGACGAGTTCATTTCCAAAGAGTATTTCCACAAGCAGATCAGAACAGCGCCGTGGCGTCAAACTAAGCCGATTCAGCTTAAATTTTTTAGTTTCATATCGTTTCAGCGCCTAAGGTTATTCCCTACATGCGCTCACATCTATGAGACTCATGGTGGTAAAATCAGTGCACAGAGCGCCACTGAGCTCTAAACTCCGGGCTCCGGTGAGGTTACAAGAGCGGGTGAGGCTACGCTGGGCTTGGGCCCGTGACAGGCAAAGGGAAAAGAAACAGCTGCAATTTTTCTCGTACTGCCTCTCGTTTGTCATCGTAAGAAACACAAAGCTTCACTGCACAATTCTGTCATGGCGAAAGATTGTCGCGTAGCCTGCTTCTACTGCTCTCTGAATTATGGATGCGATTCAATCGAGGACAGCTTCACTGCTCCTTTTCTGCGAAAGAGTCAACAGCTTGTGTGTACGGCCTGTGTCGTTTCAATTTCATTGATGAGAAATAGCTTAAAGCTCATACCTTGGATGCTTTTATTAGCTCGCTCGTTTAGGTTTAAATCTTAGCTCGAGAATTGACGATCAATTAATAAGATTAAACTGGGACAAATCGCCAAAACTTCTTATTATTAGTGTAAGCACTGATTGATTCCTCTGGATAAATCCATAACGATTGAAGTAGAGAGCCAGAAACTTTTCTTCTCCGAGAAACTCTTTTTCCAATAGTAGTAATGACCAGCTTGGAAAATCTGGGCATGAAAAAAAAATAATCCTCGAAATTACTTATCAATATGATGAGTCGAAGATACGATCTCTCAAAGAAATGACTCAAAACTGCTTCAACAATGTTTAAGTATTTTCTTCTAGTAAAGTACTTCAGAAAACGCTGACTATTTAGCCACAAAAAATATCCTTAGGTGTAGTTTACAAAGGCGATTGAAATGGAATCAGCTAAATGCACAACACTCACTGTAAACGGCTCTCGGTAACACCATGACATCCTGAGTTAACTCAACGTACGCTGCTCAGTGGGGGCACATCCCCCACTCTTAAACTCACACTTCTTTTAGCTCTCATGAATCTGAGACAAAAGTTGTATTTTTTAGGATTAATTTCAGAACTGCCGAGTATATATTTCTCTTGAAAAATGAAAAAAGTGCATGAGAGCAGAAGAATGTCCGACAGAAAAAAAAATTCAAAGGGTTTACACGCCATTTCTTGCATGGAGCGTTTCAAAGTTGATTTCATCAACAGTGTGAGCACCAGAAAAGGAGCTCGAGTACCAGGGGGTTAGAAAATCACAGCCAAGCAGCTAAGTAATAGTTCTTACAGTGAGATAATAGCTTGGAACTCAGTTTAGGGATGAAAATTTGTCTGTGCTATCAAAGCTCACAAGAGTTTGATATTGTCTTCCAATGTGAATATTCAAGATGAGTAACAAAAGTGAACGTGTCAGCCATCTTCATACATGAATCTTTGCCGTCAGCCACTAACATTGGACACATCTATTTACACTCGCGCATACAACAGCTGCGGCGGATACAAACATGAGAATCAAGAAATTAAACATCGCTACTCGTTTATTTTGACTTGTATCACCATCGATATTCGTAAATGTTGACTTGTATCACAATCGCCACACGTTAATGTAAGACTCTTAAGCCTCCAAACAATATTATCAGGTGCTAGTCTCGGACTTCAGCATTATCAACCTCACAAATCAATGATCAGGTGCAACTAAAAGACAATGGCATAATTGAACAAACAACCCATCCACCTGATATTAACAAACAGCTCATGTGCCTTTCAAGCCCGCAAAGCATCACAACAACTAAGGCTTTATGATTAATTGAGCAGAAACAACAATAAAGCCCTCAAGCGAAGAGACGTGGAAACCTTCATCCACTGGGCTTAAAAACAAATTACGAAATTCATGCGCTAATGCAGACATGAATTATTCAAGTTTTCTTTCCAGTGTTGTCAATTTCTTACTGCAGAGCAGCTCGCACGAAATAGTTCAAGGAACAGACAGATTCAGAGGATTGCTCATAGACTTCGTTATTGGGAGTAAAGTTGCAAGACTTTCAGTTTAAAAACAGTTTTAAGAAAAGAAGGAGAGGTTCGATTCATTAAATTTCGAAGCGCACAACTGTGCTGTCTGTGGCGAAATTCAGTCTAACAAATGTTTGAACGCAACCATCCTCAACTAGGCCCTAAATTTTAGTCTGATGAAACTCCGAAGAACCAGCTCTTCGGTTAGATGCGCAGTTCCAACTTGCTGAACAAATAAACTCGACGAAAAGAGCCGGAAAAGAAACTTCATCGTCAAAGCTCAGGCACAATCAGGGATCAGACCTCATTACACCGGGAAAATATCCGTACAGTTCCAGCAAAATTTGCTTCATTGCCGCGCAAGTTTTCCCGATGTCTCATTTGCACTCAGGATTCAAGTTGGAGTCTTCTGAAAGAAATGTACCTAAAAGCTATTCACTCTCGAAGTTGAACGTGAAAAGACAGGTGGAGTTTTCTCATGTGAAACTCATTCAGGAGCAAACCTCCATCTAATTTGGCAGGTTGTGCGCTGTAAAAATGAGAGTACAGACCATGATAAGTTGTTTGTTGACATTTATTCCCCTGACAAACCGTGTTTAGTCTGAGGCTTAAGTTTTGATTATGCTCAAGTTTTAGAGTGGAGCGAAAATATTGCTGCAATGAAATTGAGGCGAATAACATGATGCATTATTGAAGTTCTCTAAGATTTTAGTTTAGAAAACGGAGCTTGGTTAGTCGCTTTTTAGGTATGAAACCTAGTGTAAAATTGCCATGAATCGTTATTTATGGCTATGAGACAACGAGAAATTAATTATGAAACTTTTCACAATGGAAACACTGACCACTGAGACGAATCAACGCAGAGAAACAAAAGAACTTGAAGACGAAGCAATCCATTGCAACATTCAATAACTAGAACACACACGAGCCGGCTGGCGCGCGCATCATCACACGGTGACGGACACAAATGGCGGAGGCGGGCGGCAGGTGCCCGGTTGGAAGAATCGATGTTTCCACTTTCCGGGACAATTGATTCACACGGCGGCGTCGACGGGCGGCGCTGCTGAATTTCTGGGACGACATTTACCATGCCAATACAATTGACGACTGCTCGACCTCAGTAAGAATTGAGGCAGATCTCTAGGCCACTCTGACCATCCATCGCAAGCAGCAAATGGTCAGAGGAGCAGTAGGCGTTAAGCTCAGTCGACAGCTTGCCAATGTTCGCTCATATATATCATGAACTATGACTTCAATTGTACCTATCAGAAGTGGACACTCTTTGTTAATAGCAAGAGAGTAGGCAAGCGGTTAGATGCAATGGATAGGTTATTGTAGAATACTGCCCAAATAACTCCTCTGTACCTAGAAAAGTCAATTGACACTTTGAAGGGTTTTCATTATTCTTTTGCTATTCGGAGGGCAATAACAGCATCCTCTTACAGCGGATTAACAGAACTTATTTTCAAAAAATTGGAGAGACTGACACACCAGACACACGGGAATAGGGATGGTGTGGCCACATTTCCTGCGCGCAGGCACGGCGCAGGGCCTCTTTCCCACTTTTACAAACGCAGCAATGCCAGAATCAGGAAATTTTGCCGGATCTTCGCCATTCATCTGATATTTTTCTCACTGACACAAGTATAATACACTGTTTGTAAGCTGTTCGCCAACTGTTTAAATATTCTCAGATATAAAATATGTTACAACTTGTCAACATCGTGACACGCGGTTAAGTTTTTGGAAAAACTTGATAACATGTTTGAAATAAATTTTTTAAATTCTCGTTGAACGAATTCGAAAATCAGAGAGTGTACAACTGGAAATTCTCGTTTCGCTTTAAATTTTCTTTTAAATGAACTTTAAAGGCAGAAAATATTCTGCACCCACAAGACAAGGAACTTCGTTAACATTTTTAATGAAAAACAAATGAAAAGTATGAATATCTAATGAAAAGAGCTCAAAAAGAGCAAGTTAGGTGTGAATGGCAAACTTGAAAAGAACGTTATTTAACTTCAATTTTAGAGAACTATTTGAGTAAAAATAAGGTAAAAATTAAAGTATTTATTTCCGATGGTTTCCAGCTACGACCATGTAATGTTGAGTTGCTATATGTACACATCTAGATGAGTGGAAATTCTTGAAAGAATGATTGAGTCTAACATAGAGAAAATGTGATTTATTTTCAGACTCTAAGCAGGAAATGAAATTAGCGCTTGTAAACATGTTTTTTAAAATGATCAAATTAAACTTTCATGACATCCGTGTTTCAACAGAGCAAAAGTATCCTAAACACCTCACTCGTAAATGTTCGAAGTGCTCGAGCTCTGATCTAGTCATGGCTTTTACCATCGAGCATTGAACTACTCGAACCGCTCGAGTACTATAGGCGCACATAAAACTTTCCACATAAGTGCACAAATTGTTTTTCATCTTATATTCATAAACACGAAAGCCAGTGGTTTTATGAATGTTTCTCTATTAAACGAATCTGTAGCTTTGATTTGGTACATTTCAACAGACTCAGACTTCACGACTCAGCGCTGTACTCAGAAGTTTTGACTGAAAGCGCTTCCTAGTCTAACTTTTTATCAAGTATAGTCTCAGCACAGAGTAGCTGAAATCGTAAATGTTCCCATAAAAACGTTAAAGTGTATAGTCACAGATGTCAAAGCATCTACTTTCCTACCCCTTTCACATTCTTTTTGATGTACAGTATTGCACGTATAGTTCTAGTGCTTTATCATTGTGTAATAAGGGTAGGTAAATTTAGAAATACACCTCCCGATTCGGCTAAGTTTCATCCTCGTGGTTTGAAAATTTTATCAAAAAGGGAAAGTAGCTTACATGTACATTGAAAGCGCAGAATAAAGCCTCTAAAAATAGCGAGCTCATCACGAGTATTCACGAGCTCTTGGTATGCTTGATGATCAGCATGAAACAAATAGGCCATTTTCTACTTCACTGCTTCAATATTCTTTGACGAGAATAAGCCTAGGCTCGAAATGTTCGAATTGATTGCTAATGAAATGCTATTTTTCCATCATCTCTGCCACGTGATGCTAAAACTAAACAAACGTTTTCGGGAAGAACTTTTCAAGAGGAGTGACGGCAGGTAATTAAAGAGATAATTAGAGGCAAATGAAGTAAAATGTAGATGATCATACAACAGCTAAAGGCATAGAAGGAGTTGAACCGAGTAAACACTACAGATGGTCAAAATTATTCATTCTCAAATGCAGCAAAACGACACAAAAGAGCTAGTAGGTGCCAGAAGGGAAGTAAAATATAACTCGAAGAAAAACAAAATGAGAACCACGACTAATCAAGAGTGGACTTTAGTTTATGAATGCGGTAGCTGGGGTAAAATAAAACTGGAAGCTTTTTTAAGAAGTACCACAATGCTGGAACGAAAATATGGAAACCCTTGTTATGAGAGAAACCGAAGAGAGAGGGAGGAAGAGAAAAGCTGAAAAGGAAGATAATGTAAAAAGAACAAAGTCAGCAAAGAACAGAGCAAAGAATAACTTGGGTATTACGGAATTTTATGAATTTTACGAGGTGTTTCTGATTATCAGTACGTTTGACGAAAAACTTGACTGTATTGGGTTCAAATCATGAATATTCAGAGAAAAAATATCTGAATACATTGGTTATAACTGTTATTCAAATTAGTTAGATTGATCAATTGCCCAACAGAAATAAAAATATTGCTTCTAGTCAAGACACTTTTTAGCATAAAGTTTCATTACATCTTGAGATGCGTCTGCAAGAAATTTTTACCGTCATGCATGACGAGTCGGGCATGCTAGCATGTACCATCAAGTATGACGGCACAAGTGTGTCCTCATATGACATCAAAAGTAGGTATGACGTCACAGGTAGTATGCTGGTCCGCTAGACTTTCCAGTGTTCCACGTGTTATTTGAGCTCAAATTATCAATTCGATTATATCTGGGCCATTAATGAAGTGTGTAACTGTACCCCAGGGCAGGACTGCAACTTCAAGACGTGCGAGACTGCGTTGCTGCGGTGCGCTGCCCAGCCCGCTGCACACGGTCATCTCGCGTGAAGGTTGTAGTGAGAGCAGCACACATAATCCCTTGTTTATGCAGCCACTCAAGGTAATGCTACCCAAAACCTCCACGAAATTTGGTCCTCCTTTCTAGGATGCACGAAAAGAAATATATTAAGAGTTCGGGAGGAGAGAAACTGAGAGTGGAGCAAAGGAATGCTCGAGCCGAAAGTACTTAAGCTGTTTAGGAACATAAGTAATTTTAATTCCGCTCAGAAAATGTTGAAGCTTTTACTTGTAATCTGTAAATAGTACCTGCTGCTTCACGTCTGCAAATTTTACTTTATATTGCACCAGCTTTGGTAATTAATGCAAAAAAGAATTCGGAGCACATCGAGTAAATTGGTGGGACGAACTGTATACATGCATCACACCTGCTCACATTGAAAGTGAAAGTCTCATGGAATGATAAAAAAGTTAAAAAGAAATGAATACTTCTGTGAAGTTGACTTTGATATCAATACGCTGATTTTTTAAAATGTTTAATTATAAAGGCACTTACACCGAATGTAGAATGTAGAAATATTTCAATTGGCATTACATGAATGCCGCTTTTTGAAACAGCTCAGAATAAAACAACAAAAAAGGAACTTTCTTAGTTTACTTTAAGTTTGAAAAAAACATGAAGACATTAGTGATAAAAGAGAAGGAAGACATTGAAATACTAAACAAGACATAGCCTTGAAAAATATATCAATGACTTATAAACTTTAAAAGTGCGCAATAATGACAGATTTTGTTGAAATATGAAGAGTGAAAATGACTGTTCGTGCGCTTAAATTAAACTGTCAATTGGTCAGTAATTGAAAAATAAACCTCTCTAAACGCAACAAAGGCATTCCAAAGAGAAGAAGATTGAAAGCACCATTTAGTATGGAATCAAGGGAACGCGGAATCTATCCACAAGGTGTGTTCCAACACAATATCCCCTTCGTGTAGGAACAATAAGTGGAGAAGGAAGGTTCAGAAACAAAAAGATGGAGATGCACGAAGTAAATGATAAACAGCATTACAGCAGTGAATCAAAGAAAGATGACCCTTTAGTTCAGGACTTTACATTTTCCCCATGAGAATGCTAATTACAACAGATACAATAGTTGTGTCCTCTTGGGGAACAATGTATGGGAATAAGTTGGGTAAATATCTTATACATTTTATGCTCTAGATATCGTTTATATAGTTATAAGAGAACAGTTAAATACTGAACTAGCAGCCCAGTCTAATTTTTTCGCCACCTGCATGCATATTTTTGGCCGTCTAAGCGATTTAAGACATTAAATCGCACAGGCGGCGAAAAACATGCATGCAGGTGGCGAAAAAGTTAGACTGGGTAACGTGCTCAAGGCGCACGATCAAGACCTTTGTCAAATCGATGAGCCGATGTGGCATCATAATTTACAGTACAGTGAAGCTATCTCTGTCTTGTAACTTGATGCTCGTTGGTCGTAAAGCGTTGAGTTATTATAATTGTCAAAATTACATTCATTTTGTAATGACCAATGACTTGATTAACTTCGTTCTACTCTAGATAGTTCATGATGGCATTGCTTGTGCTAGAGAGAAGAAAAAATCGAAGCTATAAGTGCAGTTAAGAGCATTTAAGATATTAAGGATTGAAACATCGAAAATGCAAGTTGAGTCTCAGGACATTGATTGTTTTAAACTTTCTTAACGAGTTGCTGTTCTGAATCATTTACAGACTTTAACACAGGGAATTGAATGTCATTGACCATAATATTGTAAAACATAAGAATTTGTTATAAAACATCTGCATGCAGACCATAAATAAAAATAGAAGGCTCAGCAAAATTCCAGAAGGCATAAACTTACTCATGAAAGCTCCAGGCTTACATTATATAGTGTTTTCATGGAGACAATGAAATCCAACTGATATTTCATGAATACATTGTTAGAACATCAATTCTTGTTCTGCCAGCCGCCATCTTGAGGCATCAATTAATTGGAGTGAGCGTCTCCTGGTGAAGTTATCGAGGGAAAGTAAGGAAGGACTGTCTAGTCTGGACGGAGCGCCCTATTAATAAATTGGAAAATGTCGATTTCGAGCTACGGAATTATTTGAGAAAATTGAATCTAAATTCTCGTTCACGTAATGTAACACAGAGCTAAAGATGAAGTGCGACGAGGTAATAGGGTGTTTTTAACTTGTTTTTCATACGATTACGCCAAAGGAATATTTACTGGTAGTATATAAATATCAAATAAATTGGAAAAAATCCAGTAGGAAAACAACTCTGGTAAATTAATTCTAAAACTCCACTATAAGCCAACGCGCTAGTGATCCTAGAAGAAAGTGACTCAAGATACGGAACAAGAGACACATTGCACCAGCAGGCATTGTGGTATAGTACAGGAGTAGTTTATACTGCAGAACGATTTTTGTTCGTTCAAAAAGCCTTAGAGAATGCTCAAGTTTCTACATATTTGTGTAACTGCACCCTTCAAGTAGATGATAAATATGTAAAATTCCGATGGAAAGACGGAAATTGTACTTTAATCGCTAAGTTACATCAAGCTGTTTTTGTTCACCGTAGGCTCACAATAGCATAGTGGTAGTAACTATTTCAAACGTGACACGTGGTTACCTCCTTTTCAGAATTTTAAATCTTTGTTTGAATTAAAAGGTATATAATCGGGTCCGTGGTGTCTGTTTTCTGCCTCAGACTTCAAATAAATTTCATCTAGCAAAATATATCGTTTAATTGAACAAACATAACGAGTTGCATATGATAGAAAATTATACATGACGTCACACATATTTGACGCACTGCAAGAACAGCTGTTGAAAAGCTTCCTAATGGAAAAACACTGATAAAAATTCACAGGTAGTAGCTTAGTTTTCCCACCGTTTCAGAATATTCTGTAAAAGTAGAGGATCTGTGAGCTCATCTATTTAAATAGTGCATTTAATTTTACCTTGATACAGAACAAAAACTGTGCCAGATAGTTAAATGCAGGGATTGAAATCCGTAGAGTTCTCGATAATTCTCTGTTCATCACCTAAGAAATAATAATTATCAATACCGTTTTTACTAAGCTTTCGCATTTTTTGAGTTCATTTCTACGAGGAAGCTCGAATTTTATGAACTTTTTCATGCATTGTACTGATAAAAATTGCAAAACAATATATTTTTGAGTCAGATTTCAATTTAGGAACGCCAAAAGCAGCGCGAAAGTGTAGTCATACTTTTCCAATTAAGAGACGCCGTCCCGCCTAACTTCAGCAAAGGCTTAACTAGCGAAACTTTTCTCAAAAGTCATCGTAAATTGAGGTTTGTTCAAAGTTTTCGACGATCAATAAACCTCGATATGAAGAACACCGAAGTTCCTAAAGAAAAATTTGAACATTACATAGGAATAAAATTCCGATATTTGATACAAAAAACGATTGAGCAAATTGCATAAGATATAGAACGAACCTACGCTAGACTCTTTTGAAAATCAAGTGATGAATAAAACATATCAGAATGTTCTACCCTTAATGCGCAGGGCGGAAATTTCGAGGCGTTAAATTTTGGCTTAATGGCCAGCCAAAGACAGGCTTTGGGCGAGAGCGCAGTTCTACCGCTCAGCATCCTCAAACTTTCCGTAGAAGTAAAATTTATGACTCAACCGTGTAAATAGAAGCAAAAATCATTTCCTATCTGCGAACAGAGGTGTATAGAAATGTGACATTTTGACTCGTAGCCGCGCCAGTTGCTAACGTGAAATTCACACTTTTTTCAGAGCACACAGTATATAAACAGCGCTCCTTGATTCATATTAATGAAATTTTGATAGGGCATATTAAAAACCATGCCCCCTATTATGAAAGAAATGCCACGCAGCACTTTTGTGCTCTAAACAACTTTGAAGATTTTCTCTTGTATTTGAAAAGAATGAGGTGATCTGAGCATTATGCAAGCACATAGACCCTTGTTTGAAGCCAACTATAACCATCCCTCTCGCAGAATATGTAAACTCAAATTTCCTCGACGCAAAAATTTGCTAGTGTGAGCAACACGAATGAATGAAATTGTGGTCTGACTTAATCAACCGTATTAATCAGTATGAAGGTATTTCTACACGTATATAAAGAACTTGCCTTAACCTCATAAAACGAAAAAATCGGAATCGAATACTGCTGAGCTAAAGATAGGAGTAAAAGCAATGGTGTCAGGCTTTGCTTTTTTCGCTTTCTCAAAAGTGCAAACTTTATTCAGTATTCAAAAATCATTTAGGCAATTCATTCAAGCAAAAAGTACATTCAGATGTAGAATGGAGAGCAATTCCGATGACTTCAGAGAAAAGCTGGGTCGTCAGCTGACATTCATGAGCACGTTCGCAACTCGGAACTTCGGCACATAATCACAGGGGGAGACAGAACAAATTTGCAATGGAACTGCAGGAGAACTTCAGCATTCTCGTAAGTGCTGAGTCCTGTAGGCGCATTGGGGGAGTAATGGTATATCTTTAGTTAGACAAGCAAACAACCCAACAGAGAGCTGCCGAGGGGCAGAGCGCTGCGAGCACACAGTTCGGCTCGTTTGTGTAATTTGCTTCTTTGCTCAATCAAAACTCCCTCCCGAGCGCCAGCTTTCCTTCATTGCCGGAGAGCAGGGAGAGCAATGGAGGGGGAGGGGTTGTTGCGAGGTATCCACAGAAACATGGCGGGCCGCATGCAAATACGGTGATTCACGCTCGAAAACGAAGCGATGTTCATAGCCCTAAAAACCACATTCTGTATGAGATGGAGTAGAACTGATGTTTCATAACGCACGCTGAATGGAAAAGTGTACAATAGCAGATTAGTATAACACAGCATATGACTGATGTGTATTTATTGTACCCTATTATTCTAGCAAAAAATTTCCAATCATAAAAGTAATTATAATAATTTCACAGCAACCAGGCACTATACTCCAACTCTAACGGTAAGATAGAAGTGAAAATTTGCTGAGGAATAAGAAGCTTTCATGCTAGCTGCTATTTGCTGGCTTGAAGTCAAGCTCATTGGCGCTTGTTGAGTCTCAGACCCTATAAACCGTTTATTGTGAGATCCGGTAGTGATCGCTGTTTATCATAGCGTGATCACAGTCCAAGTTCCTCTCTCACAATCCAACTTCTCTCGAGTGAAAACGGGGAGCGAAATAAAGATTCATCGAGGCATAATGTAATTATACAAAGCCGACCAGCATCATCTACTTTACGTTATGGGATCTCTGTAACAAGATCCTGAAAGCTGTAGATTTACCTTCCTTAATGGCACTACTCACTTTTCATCTGCATCTGCGAGTGTTTCGGTACACCTTTATGCGCCATCTCTGCGCTGCAAACTCTATTACGTTATTAACCAGATGCAGTTCATTCAATCTCTCCGGATGCCTATGCCACGACACTGGTTTGTACTTTTGCGTATTGATCAACTTCTTTATCACTTCGTTTCTCCTTACATGAACCCAGGACTTCTTCATTCTCCAGAATCAACTCATCAATAATTTTCTCATCTTAATAGCCAAGCTATTCAGGTTTACTAGAAAAAGGACACGGAAATTTGTCTTCAACTTTAAGTTCCTTAATTATATCGTACCTAATGGCTATTCTTTTTCTTGTCATCAGAACACAACCCATATTTTATGTCCAAGCCAGAAGGCCCTACATTGTGCTCCGTTAATTCAATTAGAAACAAACACAAATCTTGAAATATATTCCTAACATTTAGCTTCTTCTATCATCTCCTCATCTAGTCTTATTCTCAGTACCATTATCATTATATTCCTCAAGTTCTGATTAGGATTTCTCTTTTGCCAAAATTTCTGGGTCTAAGATTGACATCCGCTCATTACCATGTCCATTTCAAAATTAAGGCTAATGGCTAAGTTATGGGTATACGGTTGCGAGGGGTTCAGAGGATTTGATTTACAAAATTTGTAAAGCTCGAGAAAAGCATGATTGATTGATTGATTATAAGAAAGAAAGAGCCTCTTTTTACCACGACAAATATGTTCGAAGAGAGGAAGAATGAAGGCACCATTTAGTATGGAGTAAAGGAAACGTGGAATCTATGCACAAGGTGCTCAGAAACAGAAAGCTAAGAAAGAAGTTCATGAAACAAGAAAGAAGTTGAAGAAGAAAGTCAGAGGTGCTGAAAAACAGAACAGCAGTGAACCGAAAAAAGAAGGTCCGTAAGAAAAAAAAAACGTATTCTACTTCAACAAAAAGAAGGTCTACCTAACTTTTAACTCAGGACCTTACACAATCCCCCTCGGAGCGTTAATTCCCATAGATACAATAGTTGTAATCCCCTGAGGGAACATGAAAAGCATAAAAAATGGGTCGTGAATGCTAAAAGGACAACGATAACTATTTTTGATTTATCATTATGTGGGGGTTTCTTTCTGAAGACAGTACATCGACATTGTATTTGTGCGTTTTAAATTCATTTGTCAATCTTCTTTTCGTATTCAAGCGCAACATGCGAGGGGTGCCAGTTTCATTTAGCAGAGCTCGATGCGCTGGTAGAGAAAACATCATGTTGAGACAAACTTCTGATGAGTGAACAGTGAATGAAAAACGCAGGCAGTTGTGCTGGAGGTCGTTTGCATAGTATGCCGACCTTCCGCACAACACGTAAGAAGTTGTATGCATTGAGTGGAAAAATTGGGCCTTCTGAACTACAGAGACGAACCCTAAACAGACAAATGTTTGGAGTTCAGCAAGGCTTCTTGGAACAAGTGTTGCCGATTCTGTGGCAGGTTAGCGGGTGGCCACTAATGAGCCCTGATTTCCCAATGCACACTGACGAAGTTCGAGTCTGTCTATTTCCTTGAGTGTAGCTCAGAACTCTTACATTAAAATGAGTGATATTGCCTTAAGATACTCCGAAAGTTAATCCCCATCAATGCACCGACTGCAGGGAAGTCGAAACCCAGTACTCTTTGATATTTTCTGTAGCGACGCTCAGTTTCTGTTCAATAACAGGAGGACATTTATTGTTCATTGTAGGAAAGAAATTAATTGATAACCCTCTTCTAAATTCAAAAATCACTCTCAACAATCCCAAGCTCGAATCAGCTACAAAGTTTTTTAATTTAACATAAGAACAGTAATTAACTAGGCTGCCATCTTTTGCAGGTCACGCCAATAAGGTCCAATATTTCATCACTCGAACTATTTGTGTACACAGTGAGAGGCAAGAGTATCATGCTACAACGTTGCAACCACATCGGTTCTGAAAACCATCATTCACTCCGTGTTCGATCTTGATTCACGTTTTACTATCATTCTAGAAAAATTAAAAATGAAAAATTTTTTACTTAACAACGTCCAACGTCTGTTCAGGCCCAATAGCTTCAACAAATCATTCATGACGACTTTATCGAATGCTTCCTTAACGTCAAACCAAGTTCTTTCGTTTATACAACAGTAATGTGGAATGTTCAGGCAACTACCAGCCTCTGGTCCAGTCATCGCATTTTACCCACACTCGTATTGCTCATCTCCCTTCACTATTATCCCGTCTATTTCTACTGATTCAACCTATCAGTATTTTATCACCCATTGCACAAAATGACATAGTTTTATTCTACATGCTACTACAGTATAATTGTGCTCTTATAAATAGGTCGATAATAATTCACGTGACTGGAAGTCAGAAGACTTAGTGTCTTCACATAATTATTGAATAAAGCGAATTAATATTCGTGCTGTGGCAAAAATTGAACAGAGTAACTATAAGATGTGCAAAATAACAGTTATCTTACTCTCCGAAAATCATTTCCTACCCCTGTTTAATCAGTGACAAATTTCTTTTTTCATACGAAATAAATAAAACAAAATGTAAACCTGAAAATAGCTTTAATGACACTAATATCTAGGTATATAAGGGGAACAATAACTGTTTGTGAAAGCGATAGATAGCTGAAATATCAGCCCTCAAACGGTAGCCAGACTGAGCTGCAGGTTGGCAGGACATCAGCACTGCGAGGTGGGCATGCATGGCAAAAAGAGCCATTAGAACTCGTAAAACATGCATTTGGAGAGCTACATTGCTGCCTCAACGAGCGGCACATGCATATAACGCTCAGATCGACAGCCATAGAGCGATTCTATGGCCTCACTTCTACCGCACAATTTTACTGGTCAGCATGCTCACCCTCCTCTACCTTTGATGGGGCTCGAGTACGGTTCGTTACAGCATAAAAGAAGCAGTACTTCGACTGTTACTAAAAGTCAGTATGAAGTCAAAGCAGATGTTAAACCATGATTCGTGCTAACACTTTGTTTGGAAGACTCGTTGGTGATGTCTTGTTAAGTCACAAGTTTTTAGAATTACGAACGAATCACTACAACCGGTTGGATTCCGAACTGGTTTTAGAAACGCTTTTCAAGGAAAGGGAATCTCACTATTGTTGTACGTACTTCGTAAATTTCAATTTATTTACAAGTTGGTTACTAGAATGAGATAGAGTTTGGATGGAAACACGACAAATATTTTGAAACTGTGCACTGGATATCCCCTTTGAAAAATTAATTTGTGGTTTACATACTTAGCAATTTTCATAGTTTCAATTTAGCCGCGTAGCTCTAAGTGGAGGAAATACCTCTGGCGAAGCTCTATTTCAATAAAAAGGCAAAAGAAATCGAAACTTCAAGAACGGAAGAGATTCGGGGGAATTGGGCTGAAGGAGGTAAAGAAAAGTTTTTTCTTCAAATTTTGACGCCTGCTCAAAATTTTAAAAGAACTCAACAATACCAAAATTACATTTCCTTTTTAACCCGTAAGTTTTAATTACCCTGCGTCGTGAAAAGCGCAGAGATATACATACTAATACATAGTCTAGACATAACCACATATAACTTTCGAATGAAAGTAAAATAGGAAAGGAGTAAATGAGAAGGTTTCTCTTATATATAGGGTGTGGCCAATAGCCCAATGAAGTGATTGAGGGACGCTAATAAATAGAGATGCACTGGGAGAGGATGAGGGTCAGCTATCGCCGTGCCAGCAGCTCGAAGGAAAGACGGCGCAGGGGCAGGTCTGGCCATCTCAGGTAATTGGGAGCGTCGCCGCAATAATGGCAATGGCTGGCTGAGAGCGGCGGCCAGACGAGCAGGCTCATTATGCGCGCCCTAGGGTTGCCCTCTAATTCGGGTCACGAATTGTAATTGTCTCTTGCGATGGCAGTGTCCACACATGTAGCCAGCCGTGCCTCAGACCGGCAGCAAGGAGCGTCCTTTACTTAAATATACGGTAGTCGAATAAATTATATTGAGATCTTAGCAACTTTTGCAAACGTGCATTGTACTCGCGTAGAGTATATAATTGTCTACGCGTGTTCGTTACTTCGTCGCATTTGGAGGGGTACTCAAGCTTAACCTTAAAATTGAAGCAAGAATTTTCCTACTTAACGTCCGTATGACCTAGAATGAAGTAAAAACGGCAGCCCTAGCCACTACAGAGATTAAAATACCATGAAGATGATGTTTCAACCCTCATGGCTTAAGAATCGCTACATTGATAAATTTGAACTTGCAACTACGTGATGAGACGTTAGCTCTCTCACCGTCGGTTCATTTGTATCGGCTCTTTGAGAATATAGGAGCCCAGGTGCGTTTCTGGCATCGTAATGCCACCCACCCATTGATGGACAGGAGGCCGAAAAGGAAGAAATTCTCTCCAGAATTTCCCGCATTAGCATGAACACGGCGGGCGCGTCGCCTCCAGGCACAGCTACATCGCCAGTCAAGCTAATGGCGAGTTTTATTCTTATTATCTCCGCCCTCGAGGCTCTCATTGCTGGACTTTCTTCCTCAATATCTGAAGGCACACTGATAACGACATTTGCTAACTCCTAATGAGAAAACTTCTAAGATTTGGGAAATCCTTCGTTCCCAAAAGCTAAAGCTCAAAAAAAGGAAAAATTTTGAAAGTGTTTGAATTCACGAGTCGAGAAAACGCTCTCGATTATGCAAGCTCTGTTTCTCACTGTAAATAACTTGAAAGGAAACGGCTACAGAAAGTCAGCTATGCAATTTGAAAATAATAGTACTGAACTTATTTTGAATCTTTTCGATAGCAAAGACCATGTAAATTTTCATTTGAGCTTTTGAGTTTAAAAGCAGTTCACATGAGCTGCACAGTGAGGAAAGCGTTTTATGTATACACTGTAAAACACAGTAGGTGTCAATCAAAAAATTATAGACATTGAACAGAAAATAATTTGTGTATCTTATGAAAAGTAGAAATATACTGGATAGAATCGTATTTAAATTTAAAAAATTTGTCTCCTAGAAGCTACAATTGGACATAAAATCACCAACACGAAGGTCGGAGTGCAAGCACTTTTCTGCATGTATGAAAAAACAATAAAAATTATTGTAAGATAAAGTTGTCTATAGTTGTTGCTTCCCAGTTGACAGTAAAACAACAAATGAGCAAGCCCTGATAATTCGGTAAGTTACTAACACAGTAAATACTTCACGCCGTTCGTGTATAAAATTCTTAACCTACCTCCTTTCACCATGCCTAACGTCATTGTGTGAATATAATCCATTAGGGTATAAAACAAATTGTATTTTGTTCAAGTGTTTTAAAATTATAAAGAGTTGAGAGTTTTAAAAAAATATGAAATCGGACAGAGTCCAAAGAAGAATTTTCACCGTTATATAAGGGTGAAAACGCTAGCGTAGACAATTTGTAATGGAAGAGTGGAAGTTGCTGTAATATTTTATGAATCGGCATTTAATTAATGCCTGCTTTCACAACTTGGCCATTCAGCCAAGGGCTTATATAAGACTGTGAACGCTCAGCGACATAAATTGGATAATGGTAACATGGCAACTTCAAGGCTAAGGGTAACAGTACGCAAAAAATCAATTTCTCACTACACTTGCAAGTCTGAATTCATCTAAGAACTGAATGCGTGAAGTTTGGGGCATGGAAAAAATTGACCTCATGTGGATGCATGGAATGGCAAACACATATTGACTCCCTAGATGGAGATGAGTGTCTAATTATTCAGATACGTGATGCAGCAAGATTCTTATTAATAGCAAAAATCAGGAATGGGTCAGAACACTGTAGACAGACTCGAGCTCTAATACTTTATCTCTTCATTCTCGAAACTGTAATCAATGGATTATTAAAGGAAAAGGACGATCATGTATGACACGATCTTACCGCATTCAACATCAAAGACAACGTGTAAAATCGTTTCAAAAGTTTTCCAAAGAACTAGTGTTTAGGGCCTTTAAAAAAAATACCGTCAGCACGTCATGCCGCTTAAAAGAGGTTGAGAGAGGTTACTTTGACTTAAATCGATCGCAAAAAATACCCAACTTATCAGCGTTGTTGAATTTACAGCATTTTTTCAACGAGATGTGTATATAATCCAAAAAATGAGTATTGTCAGATGGTCACCGGGTTGAGCTTTGGGCTGATCACTCGCTGAGAATGAAACGGAATTCTAATCTACCTAAAACTTATCATAGGGAAACGTCTGTCCCAGCATGAACATGAACGTTGAATGAACATTTACAACCATCTAAAATTCCAGAGGCGTTCCCATGGGCCTTTAGAGAAAAGTACTATTCCCAGTTGACCGCCATAAAGATAGCTGCAAATTGAAGGAGCTAGAGAGTGCAATAAAACCTGACCACAAGTCCCAGAAAGCGAGCGTTACAGGGCATCATTTGGCTGTCGTTTAAAGATAATTGTTATTACACTGATTGTACAAGGCAATTAGCAGGGCCCATGCTACTCGTGAATATATTCGGTGAAACTAGAGAAAGCTTATATTTCGCATTACAAAACAAAAGAAGGAGCCTCGTCATTGTTTTGAAATTCCTCTCAGTGATTCAGTAGACCACCGTATTTACGCAACCAATTCGTCCCACACAATCAGCATATAAGTATTTTTTTAAATTGTCCGGCATTATATTTTGTACATGAAAATATTTGGGATTTCTTTACAAGTCCCCAATGTGAAAAGGGAGTATCTTGATTGCAAGAATGGAAAACAGAATGTGTTAAGTTTTTTTTTAATTTTCGTAACTCTCTGATTATGACTACAGTCAGGAGGTAATGACAGGACTAATAATATAATTAATTACACAGCATTGGGATTGAGCTCTGTTGTCGATGAGCTGACTAACCAACTTGGATAAAATGTTCTACTCCTTTCTAAGTCTTATATTACTCCAAAATTATCAGAAATGAAACACGTGTCAGCACTTGCGAAAGGCACCTAATGAATATACTTGAATTCAGATGAAGCATTTCATAACTTCTCTCTTTTTGTTATTATAGAAGACTTTTATTCCACTTCTTCACAGGAGAACAACGAAAGTAGAAGAGACAAAAATAATTTCAACACATTCACGGATTGAAGCACAAATCACTTACTCGGCGGTGCTTCCCCTTTTTCGAAATATTACCTAACTACAGATATAACACGTACTCGACTCATTTTTAGACTATCCCAAATGATACCATCGAGAGCCTCTCGTTTAATTAAGCATTGTCTGAAACGTAATCACCAAATTGGAAAATGAAGGGCGACTGGTTGGCAAAATAGAGACGCAGGGATTAATTGATACATTTTGCTTGTAACCCCCTTCCCCCCTTTGACATTCATTTATTTTGTTAGTAAAAAGCTCATAACTGAGACAGGTAAAAAGTGAACTACATCTCTCTAGAGTTTTATGAAAGACAGCGCCGAAGTGATAAATGAAGGCCACGGAAAGCTCCCCGTGGGCCTAACTCGAGTAAACACGTCAACGAGCTAACGGTCTCGCTTGAGAATGAGGCGCGAACTCTATTAACTTTCCCAAAAGTTCACGGAAATAGCAAAAAGGTATCATTCCTAAATAATGGGTGCATATCATTAGGTGAATTATATATTAACTCATAAATACCTAACCAAGTTAGAATTGTTGTACTCGTTAAACGGAGACTAATTTCAATCGTAACTCGATGTTAGTTTTTGTGGAGGTGCCTGTTCTCATCGACGCAAATCCGACAGAAGCCGGCAATTAAGCTTGGATGCCCTCGCATAATCTGAGCAGTCACGATCAATTAAACGATATAAATTTAACGGCGAGGGGAAGTTCCGGAAATTGATACAAATCCGGATGAGCCGTATTGTTCGATTACTGAACATTTAATTTAAGTGGTTTATCTTCGTTTCATCAACGGAAAACACGAAAGCCAATAGGTACATCGGTAGATTGAAAAGCCATAGAAAACAGTCGGTGTGCTAGATCCCCATTTCTGTTTTAATAACTAATACCTGAACTAGAATATCCTATTTCAAACATGTTACTACAAGTATTTTGGCGACTGCAAATGTTACAGTGCTGGAGTCATAAGAAAAGCGTAACAAATGATCTTTTCGAGTTGCTCTGGTATGAGGGCCGGCCCGCATGATAAACGTTCAGTAGGTAAGCTCACACCCCGATGTGCAATACGCACGATTTAAATTATATGCAAAGGAAAATTGAACATTCTGCGAAAACGCATTGTTCTAGCGAAACATGAGTCTAACATTTTCTCGTCAGCGAAGGCATGACAAAGAATTATTTGCTCGTAAAAATTTTTTTTGAAGATGAGAGATGAAACCAAATTTCAGTTTTTGTGGTAGAACAAAACTGGGCAAGTGGTTATTTTAATGAGGTTATTTTAATGAGAAGGTTTGAGATTTGATACACATTTGATACAATTTGAACGAATGGGGGTTTACGGATGTGAGGAAACAATTACTCATGAAGTGTGACTGATAAAACATCATTTCCTAGTGGATATTCCATTCCAATACTCAGAGAGTTTTTATCCCAAATAAGTGTGGTATTTTGTTTCATCGGTTTTGGAATAAAGAATATAATTTATCACAGCTCGTTGAGGTAAAAAAGATTTTGAGATAAAAAGTGTGAAAAATATTTTCATTTCGTACTGTAATTATTTGTCTTCAAATTTTTGTATTTACCCTGGCATTTACAGAGTAGATTTACCTGCATCTGACAATTAAAAATAAATTTTCATCGATTAATTTGTTATTCGTAATTTTCTTTCGTCACACTAAGTGCTTTAAGCATCGAAATACTTTTAAATTGTAAAATGGCACTCCCTTACTTTGTATTTTATCATTCACAGATAGCTTTCAGGAAAAGAAAACAATTATTTATATCATTTTCCATGGGTCCATCAAGAAATTATAACATAAAAAGATAAACAGAATATGCGTTAGGCTACGGCACAAAATTTTAGAACTTAAAATTTTAGAAAATTTTAGAAATTTTAGGTATTTGAAAAAAATTAGCTGAAAGAGAAGTATTTCGCATCAAGCCCAAGATAATGAAGGACACGAGTACACCACATCTAACAATTACCCAGACCTGCATCACTACACCCCATTTTGCAGACACGCTGCGGCACGAGCCCGCCTCGCGATACTCACTTGCAGACCTGCGCACAGGAGCGGCGCGGCTTAGGTGCCGCCGTGCTCACCAGGATGCTCTTGGGAGCGTGCGTGTGGCTCATCTCACGCGCCGCTTCACGCCTCGGATTCTGACGTCTCCACTTACGGTATCCAAAATACAGGTTTGATTCGAACTTCTCCTAAACTCACATTGGCATCACTTGAGGGCAAAATTTTTATCAGGATTTGCTGTCCACTGACGGTAACACGATAAGAAATTAGTAACTCTTTCTTACGAGTAAAACTGCCTCTGTCGATATGAAAAGCAATTTGGAATATCATTAGTTTATGTTCTGTAAGCATTTTTCCTAAGGTGAGGGATAGTAAAACTACATTAGCACCTAAAGAAGGTTCACTAACCGAAAAGTTCTCGCAGGTTGCCACATGCGTTCTGTATCAGTTTGATAACTAAGTCTTCTACTCATAGAAAATATTCTATTACATTAAATTCAACTTGGACTTTGACGATAGCTCGCTTACGGCCAGTTCAGCTGAAAAACTGGCTCATGATAACATATGCATAACGCCCCTAAGCCCAGTAAAGTTAACATGTAGGCCAAGTACCGTTCGAGAAACTAAGAACTAGCTGCCGCACAAACTAACTGAGGCGAGGGTTAAAAAAATCTCTTTGACTCTCATTCCCGTTGTCATCGGAGTCTGACGTCCCAGGTGTGAAGTTCGATCCACAGAACTGCGCAAAACGCGGCACAAACATGTCATTGGAACACGGACACTCACCCTATGCTCATTCCTAAAATGATCCTGAAATTAATGGGTGTTCATCAAGTATAAATAAGATTTGTTTGTTTCAAGTCGATGCCTCTGCGTTCCTGCGCAATGCACGCTCTCGCTCACAGACTTAGTCTCTTTTTTTAATGATTTGTAAAATAATTTTGCTCAAGTTGGCTGTAAAAAGTATTTTGAAATCGAACCTATTATTTCGTCCTTGAATTGGTGTTCAGTTACGATGATTGCCTCAATATTAAATAAGTGCTGAAAAACAGCATTAATCATGTATGACGTTTCGCTTGATAACAGCCTGTATTTTAACAACTGGACTATCAATATGTTGTAAATGCTTTATCTAACTTGTCACACGGGAACAATGGTGAACGTGTTAGCGTTTATTTGCTCATATCATGACTCGCGCACCGAGTTCTAAGTGCCCCTTTGCAATATCCTCGTTTTAACGGTTAGTCCTTGTTTAATTTTCTTGTATTAATTTTTTAATAAATGTACACGTGTACTGAAATGTTTAACTCTAAAATCCATTATTATAGCAATGTGAGTCTAACGTGAAATTTTGAAAATTCTCTCTTCTCTAACATTTGGTTTTCTTTGGAACAGCTCCCGTGAGCCTTAATTAGAAAAGAGCTTTTACGTAAAAGCTGTAAAGTTAATTATTTTCCAAAGAAATTCCAGTGGGAGAAGTTTAAGCCAGAGGTTCAGTTAATTAAATTTGCTGTAAACGTCGACTAATTACTCACAGCACAAAAGAAAAAACTATACTGGATCTTGCAAGTTAATCCCTCCCAATTTGAAAATGTCGGCAATTCTGATCCCCCTGAAAGTTGGTGACTGATATGCATCAGTTATGCTTAGTTATCGACGCATGGACAATTACCTTTCAGAGTTTGTCACATAAACGTCACGCAATGGAGCAGTCAAAACGTTCAGCTTTTTGTGAACTTCGTCGCGCGGGCCAAAAATCAGCCTTTATTGCAAAATTCTCCCAGTATCCTAGACAGACCGTTCCGATGTTTGTAAGTTTTGAAGAATCTTCTCAAAATTGTAGACACACCCACAATAAAAAAAAAATTAAAATTTGCAAACCATGCACTCTAGCTGACCTCAAATAAAGCCTCAAGGCCGATCTAACAGTCAGTGTAATTGTTGTAACAGACGTTGCAATCGGCGAATTACCTCTTCAAACTTAGACGTTCAACCTTCGATGACCTCGAAGAATTCAATTAGCTTCATGACCCAATGCGTGGTTTCAAGTGAGGGAGACGTCTTCACCCACTCCCTCGCCGACAACGGAAAAGAGAATGCCGAATTATACTGCAACATCTCGCGAAGAGAAGCCGTTTTAAGGATGAAGGTACAGGCTCCATATAAGAAATTAATGCTCCAACAGGACTCGTTTCCCACCCACGTGGCGAGTAAGACTTTTTGTTGCTCAAGATATCCGGTGTGGGATTTTGGGAGTCAGACTTTTGGCCATCCAACTCGCTTGACCTGAACCTGTTGGTTAACTACTTTGTCGTAAATTGAGACTTGTACAATGCCCCACAGCAGCGTCACAGCCATCAAGAGAGACAAAAAGGCCTTGCAGTCATTGGAAACGGCAGAGGTTATCCGTGTCGTGTCCAGCTTGCGAAAGTGTGTCGAAGCTGTCATGCATGGCTGAAGGCAGTCATATCGAATAAAACTTTTGTTTTTCTAGTCTGCGAAATGAAGTGTCAAAATTTCTTGGTATTATCATAGTTTTACCAAGAGTTTTTAAGATTTAAGAACAGGAAGGAAAATTGTACGGATTTATCTGAAAGATACTATTCAGTAATTTCATTGGAGACTTCCGAGATCAGAAATTACTAATCTTCTACACACTAACTGAACACGTATTCTTTCTAATAAAATTTCAATATAATCAAAGCACGTTTTAAAAAAATCAATAGATATATTTTCCAATCCCAGCTACAGCCACTTTTGTTTCGCATATGAAGCAGGCGTGATACCGTTAGATGATTCTTGAATTTCGCAATAAACTCAACTTTGTCATTTGGGATTAAATTTATGTTCAAAACGCTCTTCTTGAAAGACCGTATTTGCCTTATAGGACACTTTGTGATTAAGATAAGGTCGTACTTAATTCACAACTGGGATTAATGTCAGTGCATTTATTTTGTTCAACACTTAGACAGATAATGACGAATGACACGAACTGCATAATCTTATCGATCTAGTGGTGTTTTGCGTTCACAAGGATAGCATTCAGCAAGTTAAATAGAATTCTCACAGCACGTAATAATGTTTAGGAAAGCTGATAGCGTTGATGTCACCAATGCATGATAACTTTAGATTTCATTTTTATTTTCAGAAACATGGGTCGCACTTTTCAATTAAATTGCCGGCCAATAACATTCAGAAATTGAATGAAAAATAAAGAGAGAGAGAGAAATAACTAATAATGAATCTAAGCTAACGCAGAGAGCTGCCACCATGGATCCGGGCAGACGATGCCAAGCTAAAAACGTTGTTCGTGTAACAGAAGCATTCAAGGTTCTTACTATGGGTACATTTCCTCCTAAAATTTGATTTCTTAGGCAACTTAGGCAACTTAGGCCATTTCCTTCCAAGTCATTGGCAGGTGACAGCGGAACGCTTTTACATGGTTCGTCTATATAGATAAAATCTTCTAGTTGATCTGACAGAGCGTGCCAGACGTGCGTCTTCAGATACAATCTGGTGAAAGCTGAGATCTCTCGACGTTTCAGCTCCTGCTTAAGAAAACGCGCAATTTGTTACAAGAAGCTTTTAATACGAAGACCAGCGAGGCATACTAACACACGGAATGATTGTCAGATGCCGTCTTCCTGAGATCTGTATGGGTTGCATTATTTTAAATACTCCATGGAACTAACTAGAATACAAAAGTCCTATGGTTTAAATCATAGTGAAGTCAGGACTCATTTATTTTTAATAATATCGAAGTATTTTTGAAGCGAGATTTATTTGCTCACTGACGTGCTGAGCCTTTTGAACACCGTGTTGAAGTGGTCGATTTCTATTTTGTTGGCAAAATGTGAAGTAATTTTCGGGTTCTGAACTGTGCCTGAACACAAGTGAGTGGCTTTCAACACCACATACAACGCACAACAAGTCGTGAATCAGACTGATGTGACATTTTCGGCCATAAGAAAAGCATGAAGAACGACCGTTGAGATTCGAGGCTAACATGACACGGGAGGCATCGACCTTGTGTTGGTTCTGAACTGACGTAATTAGTCAAAATTTTGTTTGAACTATAATGGAACCCTGAAACCACGTTTTCACTTCAAACACAGGTTTACAGAGCACGGGTGTAAAAATTAACAAAAATTGACTTCCGTCTTGAAACGAACAATCTATTTTATTTGAGTGTAATTGCAATTTCACTACACTTGAAGGTTTGTTCGATTGTATGATAGGTTCTGAAAATCTGACACCAATAACAGAGTGGGATCGCTAAAAATTTCACTTGTGTACCGGCACAGTTCCATAGCGTGAATGACGCCTCTGAAAACCATTACCGTCGGAGACGCGTTCTAAATCTGTGCCGGAAGGTTGAAGCGCAATCATTCAATCCATTGAAGAGACTGGCAGCGGCGTATGTGCCTACACTCAGATTTCAGGACACGGCTACATTAACATGCCCACACTCAGCCAGACGAGCAGTGCAGCATGAGCATGAGAAATTAATAATAATAAAACCTACACTTAGCCAGACGTACGGCCAGTGCTGCATGAGCCTTCCTACACTCAGTCAGACGTACGGGCAGTGCTGCATGAGCCTGCCTACACTCAGCCAGACGTACGGGCAGTGCTGCATGAGCCTGCCTACACTCAGTCAGACGTACGGGCAGTGCTGCATGAGCCTGCCTACACTCAGTCAGACGTACGGGCAGTGCAGCATGAGCCTGCCTACACGCAGGCAGACGTACGGGAAGCGCAGCGCTGCAGACGGTCTCAGCGCGAGCCTCCGCTGCTTTATGGGACCGAGCGCCTCACACGAGCGGCCGCAGCTAAACAGATGAGTAACGTGACGGGAATAATGGGCTCTTTAGAAACCGTAAATATCCGCACGGCTCAAGAGTTGCTCGCTAAATGGGGCCGTAAAGTAGACAATGCAATCAATTCAATCCACGAGCACTTCGAAGACAACTTCATTCATCATCACTAATGAGCACTGCGATGTTTTCACACGCTTCAACTGCATGCCACATATGTCGTCCGTAAACACCCCTGTTCCTACAGAAAAGGTAACTTTAACATCATGTTTTCACACATCTTCAACTACCAAAGTTTACTATCGTAAGTATTTTTTCTTTGCTATGATTTACGAATTTAGGATGAGGCTATTTCCTGAAGACCCATGTCATCAATTCTCTGCAGAATTACTGAGTCTGGAGGCACACTCTAAATAATTCAATCTTTCGACGCATTTCCAGCTGCAATATTGATTTTCTAGTATCGATTGCGCTTCTTTTACTGATTGACACGCATTATTAATGAATCACTTGGCATTTCAGAAGCGATAAGAAACAAATTACAAAATAATGGAAAATCTGCTTCGAAACAGTTTACACACAGTGGCTCCACAAGTGGGAAGACTACGTCACTACCGTCGGCCGGAATCTCGCAATCGACGAGGTGTTGCACCAAAATTTGTGAGAGCCGACAATATGGGCAGGTGAGCTGACGTCTAAAGCCGAGCACTCGCAGCGCGGCGCCTGGGTAGCGCCGCCCGGCCGCCGCCTCTCACCACGGCCTCGCGCACTGCAATGAGTGCCGGTCACGGTCGATCCCCAGTCCCCACGCGCTCGCTCAGGTTGCTCAGATGAAAGCCGCAATGGCTTAATTCTTATACATTATTGTCGAGTCCCTCAGTGGACGCATAATATATACCCTCGCGTCGCCAACACTGTGAAGTTTGACGTCGCGCTGACTCGCAGCTCCGTCTGTGTGTGGCTACGAAATGTCGCAATCTGTGGTCTGCCTTGGATACAACATTCGAAGACATACATGCCTGATGTACCCGTTGGCGCAAATAACATGAGAACCTGGAGGCGTATGTTCTCACACACCAGGCAATCAAGAGTCCTGCTACCAGTAGATGAAGAAAAGTACTGCCGGAGACAGAAACACAACAGCGTACAAGGAAACGCGTACTAGGACTAGTAATGAAGAAAAAGGCTAAAATACCAGCCAAATAAACAGCGCTACGTGTTTACTGCTGTAGCTGGTCTTCCAGCATCGATGTTTATGAACGCTTGCTCAAGGCCTAGATCTTCGACCTGAACAACAACAGGCAGCGTAAGTTTTACCAAGTCAACTTAGCTGCGCTAAGTGATGTTTTTCTGATCAAATATTCTTAAGGATTTTGGTAGCGAAGTGGACAGTGGAACTTACGCTTTCGGCTGGAATTTAAAACGACTTAAAGTGATTGAAAATTTGTCCGTGAGTCAGGGGTCGCGATGCAGTGGCGGTTGGTGATCATCAAAATAGTTTAGGAGTTGCAGATGCCTAAATCAATCAATCAATCAATGGAGGCATGGAAATCAACATATTCTATATATTTATCCGTCCTGAAAGTGCCTCAGTTAAAGCAACTTGCCTCAGTTGTCATTAGGCTTTCCTCTCCATGAAAATGTTGCTAACTCAGATATTTTGTTCGTGGATCTTCATTTTATTTGGGATGAAAAGCAGATAAAAATCAAATTAGCCAGAGATTTCAAAAGTACTGTTCATTGGAACAGGTTACAAACATTCATTAACAGTTGACACGCAATTCCTAACAAAAGTAGAGACCGAATGATCAGAATCCGAGTAAAGAGAAAGTGAGAGTCCATTGTCAGAGTGTGAAACCCAAATTTTACAAAGATGATGGCGAGAAAAGGAAATTAATGCTTTTCCTGATCCCTTGATGAAGTTCACTTTGAAATTCTCAATAAAGCTTACAGGTTCAGCTGTGAGCAGCTGAGTACATCTGGTCCGTTCAGAACCGTGGTTCATAAACCAACGAAGGTTCCTCCTCTGGGGGGCGCGAAGGTTTAAGGGAGGCGCGAGAAATGGCCAACTGTCTAAATATATAAAGAGACCATAGCAACCATTTTCCCTCACGACATCGTTATTTATATAGCTTGGGCTAACCCAGAAATCTAACCGATAGTACGGAACCGTTCCTTTATTTTAATTTTTTAGTTCAGTGGATGTAAAAAGGATTCAATGAAAGTTTTCAGCATATACGGAATTTTGAGCAAAACATGAGTGCAGAAACAAGAACTAGAGCTGGAGTCAAACCCAACGTCTTCCGATTGTATCAATTAATTTGTGTGAAAGTGGCTTTTCAACTCCCATAAAGTTCAAAACAATTACGTAGGAGCATATTTAACTGTGAAGTTGATCTACGGTGTGCAATATCTGCAACCACTCGCCGAATAAAACTTTCAGTTGAAAAAAACAGGCACACTCTTCCCATGGATGTGCAATTGAAATTAAATGCTGGTCTGCTGATTGCAATTTCATTTAATGTCCAAGCGGGTGCAAGTGTGATGGCACGGCTTGAGGGGCTGGGTCTAAAATGTTCATGGCTGCGTGTTTACAGTAGAAGCAGAATGAATCCATGCAACAAGACTACAGGCGTGGGTCCCCTCATTCGCAACATTTGAAGAGCTCTTTAGCATACCAATGTTGGGAAAAAATGATACGAAAGAGGATTTCTTTTTACATCTTGAATTTAACAGTTGAGAAAAAGAAAGCAGGCCTAACAGAAAATATTATACTTTACCAAAGAAACGGTCTCACAATTCTGAGAGAAGGCTTTGACAAACGCCAGAGAGCCATAAATTGAAAACATCATCCGTGATCGAACAGAGCTCCGGGAGTCTCTCGTTGCCATTTTACTCGGGGGACAAAATAAAGTTGCTGCTTCTAAGCAATGAAGAAATTTCAGAAATCGTGTGCGTGTGTAATAATCCGTAAAACGTCACTGTCAAACTTGTATACGCGTAGGCAGAAGTGTGAAATGAGCAGTTATTGTAAAACACTTTTCATGAAAATACCTTGGCAATTTTTTTTAACGGTAAATTATATTTTAAACTATTTTCTTCGGTTAACCGACATAAAAGTTTGGACATCGTCTGGAGATGATACTCTTAAAAATAAATTTTTGGAGATTAAGGCACCATGGGAACTTCACTGCAGAATTACTGGGTCCACTGATACGTGCAAGGTTTGTTTTGCATCATTGGGATTCGACAAAATTTACCGTTTGAGTTTTCGGATGCGAACACTTGAAGCAAAAATTTTCAAGCTCCCAGGTGCCCGATATATTTCCGCCTACTCTCTCGAGGTATTATATTTTGCGTTATCACGCCATATGGTGACAACTTTGTGGTTTTTCTTACGATAGCTTCGTGAACACTAGTTCACGAGCTAGGCAAAGCCATGCTGATCGCGAATCAATGATTGGAATTAACTCGCTTTAAGATCGGCCTTGGAGCCGTTATACGGTCGTCCGGATTGAAACAAGTCACGAGGAAAGAAGCTAAAATAACAGACCAAACAGGCATATGAAAGCGCAGGGTATTGGACATAGAATTGCGTGTGAGCGGCCATTCTCACTAGGCATACGCATCTAGGGATAATGATAAAGCACTAGGCAATATTGTCATTGGACAACTTCGTGAGGCGCAAACATCCGTAATGCAAAATGGCAAGAAGCAGAACGCAATCAATTCGGCATGCAGCAACGTTTGACGGCTCCAAAACAGCACTTTTTTTTGAGAGCGGACGGTAACATCGTCATGAAAAATGCCGACAAACTTGTCACCAAAAACGCTAAAGTCTTCACCGAATTATTACTATGGAATTTTTGACAGCAGACAGCAACATCGTCGTCAAGAACACATAGATGATTGTCACTGGTAGATCAGTCTTATCTAAATTACTTCTACGGAGGAAATACAAGAAAAATGAACTTAAACAAACTCTACTTCGTCGCCTATATTATCTTTAAAATTGTGCTGCGTGATGAGCACATTTAAATGCTGGAGAAAACTATTAACTGGTAATCAAGATGAGATCTCGACATTGCGTTATCGGTACACATGAAAGTAATCGGCTGTAATCACGTTCATTACAACGCTATTTCAGTTCTATTTCCCACCCTTCAATAACTCAGAGTTGCAAGTTATTTCATCCGAATAAGTAGTGAATATTGAAATAGTATCTTTATCGAGTAATTACCGCCACTTTTCGTTACAGATCTGAGGAATGCCGGAGAAACAACAATGCTTCGGTGAAACAGGAGGCGCGTGCGGGAAGGGAGCGAGAGCCCTTCTCCCGCTCTTCAACTCTCAGGAGATTTGCACCTTCAAATAATTTTACTAGCGTCGCGGCTGCTTTAAAAAAAACTAAAATGCTTTGAGTTAGCGAGCATTCAAAAATTTATGAACGACATGAATTTCTCTTGCTTGAAGTTTCTAGCGGCAATAATAGGCTGCGCTCCAGTAAGCCGTACTTTGATTGAATATTCAGCTCGTGTGCACGTCGCACATTTTATCTCGTGTGACGCCAATTAAAATCTAACTTGATTCAACATATTTTTGTCGAGTGCAGCGGACAGAACACGAATGCGTGCTGCTGTCCACATCAAAGCTGACCATTGCGTGAACGGAAATTGTTCAATGTTCAAAAACTAACAACCAGAACTATTTTACGCTTTGCATTTTATTGACAAATACATATGCTAACAATCACACAAGTCTAGTAACAGCCGATTAATGATAAAATTTTAATTCAGGGGAAAAGGTGCCCTAAGAAGCCATCTCTATTTCATGCTCATCAGAATAGTTCGCTAGGAACAAAATCTACCAGAAATGCCTGATAGGTATTTCTGTTGGCTCAGCTCAAGACTACGAACAGCGAACATGGCTGTGTAACAATACATTGTGAACTTAGTTGTTCAAGTCACTATGTAGTTGGGAACGAAAGACGAATTAAAATCACGATGAACTTTCCAATGCAAGTACGCTACATCTAAAAAGGCATTTCTCTGAGACAAAAAAAAACAAACACCAGAGTTCTTGCATAGGTTTGATGAAATACTTTTAATTACACATGAAGAGAAATTCATGGACGGATATAGTGCAACGGATCATTTCTGTACTCACTGGTAGACGGTAAGGAAACTTGCATGAGTTTATCCTGAATGGCATGCACACTCAATTCGCAGTCTTACAAATTAATTCTCAGAACTTCAAGAAGAACGAGTGATTTTCATGCTCTGATTTAAGACTAGTGGTCCCGTTGTGACGGTCTTAGAGTACCCAAGAACTGCAGTTTCCAATTTTCAACATCTGCTTTCTGTCCGTCAGTTTTCTATAATTTGTATGTTTGACTGAAAATTCAGTAAGTAATGCTGCGCAGTCTAGTTAGAATTTTCGTAACTTTAATTTTACGAATGGAAGTAAAACGCCATTAATTCTTCAAGGAATTTGCGTGCACTCATAAGACACGTACGTGGAGATAAAAGGCATAAATGAGATACTGATTTCAGATGTTTTCAGTTCTGATCTCAGGCTATCTCAGGCTATCATCAAAATCGTTCACAATAGTAGTATAATAGAAATGAAATTTCTAAATGTTTCTTCATAGACGACGATAATGATCAGTCTTTTTAATTCAACAGCCAACATATTGCTTTCGTTGACCCATGCACTGAATGCTCTGTGATGCCTGCTTTGCAGTACTGTACTAACCCGAACTCAAATGACATTCTCACCAGGTACAAAAATCGATAGACAGTTAAATATTGTAGTTTTAACTCTTTTCTTCTTAACTGGAGGGTGCTTTCCGATTATGTCCATGTAACGTATTCACATTTACGATTATTTTAAACATTTTTAGCAATACTTGATTTGATCTTACATTTTTGCAGCATGACCAACCATCCATTAACATTAGTGTTTTAACTATGTGGGACGAGCTCAATATTGAAGACCAAGATGGGTCGTTTGAAAAGAAGTGTACGCAAACACACGGTCGTGTGTTTGCGTACTTAGCAAGCCTGAATGAAGTAAATATCTCTCGCAGGATCATTTTCTTCTGGTTCGGAATTACAGTTGATAGGAATATTTTGGATCACGTTGTACGTGATTCAGGGAAAATTTCATGAACATCGGGAAAAGGTTAAGATAGAATATTACGTATTCATCTGGTGTAAAAAAACCACATACCTATCGCTATCCTTGCACGGTATTCGACGACAAAATGAAAAGTATGTAGTTACATAGTCAATGCAGCTCAGCGATCTAAATGCTCTCATACATGGTACACAAATAAGAGATATTGTTGTTTAAGGCATTGCGCTATGGTGATTTCGGAGTTTGGGAGTGTTTTGAGCTGATGTTTTACTCATCACAAGACCCTGGGAGCAAGCAAACAATTGTACACTGGTAGGAAAAAAAGCTAAAGCCCCTTCAGTCAAAAAGACAAGTTAAAATGAATACATTGCCAGCAAAAGCTGGAAATAAGAAACACTTGTTAACAGAGGTGGCAAAAAATTTCGTCGCCCTTTCATTATGTAGGTTGCAAGAAGTATGAATCATCAACAGTTTTTGTACCCGTTAATATCCTAAACTAACCCTATTCTTGGGAATTTAAAATATTCGATCAAAAGGCTGTTACTTTAAAACTAACTCTGAAAGAGCAACTATTCTAAAATGATTCTGAAAGAGGTTCTTTTCAAAAATGACTCTTCCATCAAATGAGAAAACTGGTTACCAAGAATACTCTTGAACCTATTATCGTAGCCGTCCCAATGTCTTCCATCTAACACTCTAAATTTAGAAGGAATTTTGCGGAACACTCCATTTAAAGAGGCTTCAAACCTCTCTAAGTTACAAAAAAATAGCTTAATATTTGCGGCCAAAAGAAAAGCCTCATGGCCAAACGTATATTTTTGGGTATCAAAAGAGTCGTTCGTTCGTCAGGGGAAGTCACAGAACGCTCTTTGAGTACTGAGGAGAAGGTTATGAACGTTTTGGATTTGTAGAGCACGTTCTAAATGTGAAAGAAAATTTCAAATTAAAAACCATCAAGAAGGTCTCACTGTATTCAAATATATTTTCGAAGAATCACTTCTTTCAAAACTCTTCTATTAAAAAAAATACTAAGAAAGATTTGCAATTGCTTCCACAATTAGAACATCCAATAACTCAAGTCTGGTAGACTGATATCCTTTCTTTGTTGAAAGAATTTCCCCTTTTCATCAACGATTTATTCTTCAAGCTCTCAATTCTAATACGGGCTCCTGCTAAATTTCTTAGGTACTATAGTCAGAATTTGTATATGGGTTTACCATCGCACCTTATTCAACAAAAGCAAGGGAGGTTTTCATGTTCTGGAAATGGCAATCCACAGCACTAAAGGCAAGTTTTGATGTCAAGAAACTATTCTCTTGGAGTCCGAGATGTTAGCAAGGAACTTTACCAGCGCTCTGTAACTCTGACATTTCAAATGCGCTTGAGCAGTAGCTGGTTCTGAAAACTCGGTGTCATCTCCGAGTGTACTGTCCTTGAACGTGTTCGGCAGAGCTGTTATTCCATTCAGCTAATCGTTTTTACTTTCGATCTCTTTTAGTTACTGAAAACTTTCAAGCCTTGAACGACGGAAAGTTTGATTTTCTTAAAATTTACTTAGTAATTTTATCCCACATGTTTATTGCTCTGGTTAACTTCTATATTGACCTATTTGTCTTTAATCTAGTTTGATTTGATGATTTTGGGTTGAGAAAGATGAGAAGAAAACTTTGAAGATGATCATTCATAGCTTTAAGTGTTACGAATCTACGCAGAATGTGATAAACCATATATTTAGGCGATTTCAGCAACATTAGATTTAATGATTTTGTGATAATCGCGCAATATAGTCCAACAATTGTGTCATATTTATGACTAATTTTTTTATATATACTGTATAGAAGTAAGTAAATTTGAAGAAAGCAGCTAGAAAATTGTCATTTCTAAAATTCTTTGATTTGTTACTCCACTAATTTAGTGATTTTACCAAATTTTTGAATTACGTTGAAAGATCTCCAAGGACTGTGTACCGGAGACGATTGCATAGGCAGAGACGATTTGCGTTATATGCAAGATACAATTACATCGGCGCGTTTGTTATTCCAACTATTTTGCTCAATCTTTAGTGGTAAATTTATTCGCAAACGTTCATTGAGTCTTGAGGCGTGTCTCAGAAGCACTACAGTGAGAAGGTCAACTTCATTACTGTGATTACATTACAGCTCCATTCTGTTTTTCAAAACATAAATACTCGTCATGGCTATACTCACGAGCTGATAAAACTGATTTTAGACATGATTGCTTAACTTATTCCTCAAGATGAGGATTTGAAATAAGGCCGAAGAAAGCCAAATAGAAAGTCATTATCATTAAAAAGACGCCTCAGTTGTATAAGCTGTAAATTGATCTTTGCTCTGTGCTAGATTTACGCTGTGCATAGAATTATGGAAAACGTTAAGTGGATACATACATTGAAGCGTTGCTTAATCAGTCATGCTAAAATTTTCTTAAATTGGCAGCAATAAAAAGTTATCGTGAGTAATCTTTATGAATGACATGTGACAAAACAATTCTCCTAGCATCAATGCAAGACACAAAGGTACGCCAAATTTCTGGAGCCAATAACATTAAGGAAGAGTGGTGGCGAGCGAGTCTGGCACATTGGCATTCCACTCGCATTAGTCACAAGCCGGCGTCTGGGAATGCAGCCCAGTTTTAATAGGCTCGGGTGCTTGTAGTAATTCATGACTGCCTCTCCACCACGACGCTGCAAAATATGACACGTTTGAGAAATCTGCAGCGGCTGATAAGATGCACAGAGTGAAAGAGGAGTATTTTCCGCCCTAGCAGAACGTGTTGTGGGAATGTATTGCAACTCTTGGACCTCATACAAATGCACCGCGGAGAGATTTTTGCCGCGCCAGTTTCCGGGAAGCTGCGCTCACTCGAATATTAAAGAAAATACGAGCTGTGTACATTCAACAGGGAGTGTAAAAATTCTATTCGCTTTGTCTTACTCGTCTTCGACACAACGATATCGTGACTTGTACGCCTGACTGCGCCTGACAGAGTTTTCTCTTGCACAAAATGGACAACGAACTGTGTGTACTAGATGGAGAAACAAGACTTTTATGAACAGCATAGGCGGGTGAAATCGAAATTCAATTTTTCCCATTTGAAGAAAATCGGACATGACAGTTTATGGTAATCATTTTATTTTTTCCTGTATCATTATCTGTTTACACTTCTTCACGATGCATTGTACCGTGGATTTTGTGAAGGCTTCGCATTTTGAAATAGATCCATAAATATCATACTTCCTGCCTCGTGAAAATTGTTAACACTTTCTCCCCAATTCAGATTTCCTTTGTGTTCCTGTGGTGTTATTAACGTGGATAAGACATTGATGAGACTTTTTGCTCACATTTTGAACTTTTCTCGGACACACAAATTTATTGAATACCAGAGAGGACTTTCCTCAATTTAAATAGGACACGAACTGCTTTAAATGAAAATTGCATCTTTCGTGCAATTTTTAATCCGTATTGATAATCCTTTTCCCTCACAGCTATTATGATTTTCGCTAAAATTTTTTTTGAAGCGATTTAATTCTTCCGAAAGTAAATGATCTATTTCTCTTTGCACCTTTCACAACATGGTAAATCTAGGGGCTATAGGAGCATTGAATTCTAAGAAATAAGTAAAGTTATAAACAATTGGTCTGTGTAAGAATAGTTTCGTCGCAAACTCAAAGCCCCTGTACGCGTAGCTTGTATACAAGCATTTGAAATGTCAACATGATTCATTCCACTTCTGCTTTAAATTCCAAACTTCACTTGTACGTAAACTGGTTCATGAGGCTTCATTATGAGATGCAAAAAGTCGCATCTCATTTCTCTTTTTCATTACTTCAATTTCTGAAAATTTAAACTGAAAAAATGCATGAGCAATTCTTGGCGTCCATTATTTTCGAAGAGTGAATTGTTTAGTGGTTTATTGTAATCAGAGTTGTTGATAAATTTATATTTGCTGGGACTGGTTTGGGATTTAAAATATGTGGCGTGCCACGCACGCACATTTCACATGTTAGCTTCTTTCACATGTGCACACTAATCGCATCATGAAGTTTTTACCTAGAGCAGGAACGTTGCTTCACCACGCTACCATGAAGACGAGCGAGATTATCTCGGTTTGAATTAGCAAGATGTTGGCTACGTTGGAGAGGTGCTGCTAAGTTCTTACGTTATCCGGATTTAACACCTGCAGATTTTTACATTCGAGGAATCCGGCAGGATGTATATCGCAAGAAATAGAACAAGATTTGAAACAGAACAAGACTTCTGAAATGCAAGTTCTGTAATTGCACTGTACGCTTGGCCAGCGTCAAGAGCAGGAGTTCGTCGCGTACAAAATACTTGGAAGCTGATGGCTTTCAATTTAATATGTATAGAGCAAAGGTAACTTATATTAATCTCGTGATAGCTGAGTAAATTTAGTTAGCAGCATATTTGTACCTATACTTTTTTCCTAAGGTGTGCATATTGTACGTCGTTCACCAAACTCAGCAGATATAGGATAGAGCAAACGGATTGCCTAGGCGATTTTGGTTATCGTTGTTCGGATTTGCGTCAAAATTCCTTCAGGTCGGAGAGAAGTAATTACCGCGTCTCTGATGACGCTCGACGACTTCCTGTACTTAGCTGTGAAAAAATTCGACGTCCATGAGAAGAGCTGTTTCATATATCTCAAATGGACCAAGACACGTGCTCCAAGAAATTATTATTTGTCAAATTTTTTGATTATGTCACAACGACTATGAAATGATTTTTTTCACTAGAGTTGCTCAATTACAGGATTTTAATTTTCCTTTTTGTATTATTCAGTGGAATATTTTCTAAATGAAAGATCAATAATCATGAGTAAACTTTACAAGTTCCGTTTTGAGCGAGTTCCATGACTAAATTACACTCAGTCAACAGGAATTACCGCTACTGTGAATTTTCGAAATGGAGAAGAGAATGCACCTTTTTCATTCAGGAAGCCCTACGTACAATATGAAAATAACTAAATAGTCACAGACGGGATCAAGTGCTAAAGTGCTATCAAGTGTCATTGCTAAAGCTTTTACAGCTTTACATGAGCTATCATGGGAATGAAATGATGATAACAATTCATTAAGTCCTCATGATAAAGTGATACAAGCTATGAAAGTTATAGTTATTTAATTTAAATTGCTCTACCATGATATCCACTCAAATATGATATTTTACACTTTCTTCCGATGCCTGAGGACGACAAAGAGACACCAGAAAAACTCTCATCGCCTGTTAACGAAAATCTGCCACGTGAATAGTAATTTCGTATTCCAGTGGGGAAGAAAAATCTTAGGCTGGCCATCGTTCGCTCGGTGCAGCGCCCGCACAATACCTCAGCTCGTTACGAAGTTCTAAGATTCATTACTAGCGATTTCGTGCCAGCACCGAGGATAATTGTCAGCGTTCGTGGTCAAATGCCTGATGTGTTAGGTGAACTGTTTGTTTCCTATGTTCGGGATGCAGGCCGTTAAAATAATATATTGTTTGAGCAGATACAGAAACTTGAGACTCACGAGAGTAAATGCCCATTACTACTGAGGAAGTTACAAATTGTGATGGGAGTAACAAGGGTAAAAAAATAAACATGTATCTCTAAATATTCAATTTTTTGGAACACTTCTGAACTTTTCTGAAAACTGAAGTGCAAAAGATTAAGCCTCCCTCATTTACAAAACAAAGGTTTAGGACCGTACTTAAATCTGAGGACTGTATACATGTATCCTAAAATTTAGAGCACACCCAGCATTGGGTAACAGTCGAAGGAAGTTGCCAACATATAGCGAGTATTGGTAAGCGGAATGTGATGAAATCAATACAACCCTGCGTTAAAAAAAAGGACCATGACAAGGCCGTCGCAAAATGACGCATCTTTTTACTTTTTCTAACTGTCCTTGCTAATCTGACTTAAGCAATTATTTTCATGCCATTATGATGGAGTGAATCAACAAGCCTTCAAATAATGGGGTAGAAGGACACTTGAAAAGTAATTCAGGCTATAATTTAGAGAATCTTGGCAGGGTAAATCAATGGACCCGTCACGTGACAATGCAGAAATACACCCGCTTTCTATTTATGGAACGCAGCCCAACTGTAATACGTGTCCCGCTGGTGCAGATAATAAAATATTAACTAAAGAAAAACTTGAAAAAAATTGACGTCACACAGTGCACAAACTTTCAGGTTCTCCTTCACAAAAACAACACAATAATTGATGCCGCATCGTAGCGTTGTACGCTTGCGTCTAAGGCGAGCTGTACGACGGGAGGAACATCCGGCAGTTGAACTGGTGCGCAAACTGCGCTGGGCACGTCATGCCACAGCAGCATAATTCAGTTAGAGGACCTCGCTCCAATTCACAGTTGCAAATGAAGATCTCCACAGTGCAGACGCGATATGAAAGTGCCGTGTCGCGCAGCTCAGCTTCCACGAATGCAATCGATGTTCTGATTGAACATTCATGTATACAGGTGATTTGAGGCTCTCGATTAATGGACGCTGGCCACGCAGTAGTGAGAGTACCCCTTTCGTGAATCATTGTTGTTCTGACCATTCAAGCTATCGCTTTAAACACGTGAACACAAGGTAGAGCGAACTTAGCGAGCAAAAAGTCGTTTGAATTGAAGCATTTGCGTCTGCACATGTCCTTTTCCTCCATTTTGTCGCATTTCGAGCGACTCTATCAACGTGACAAGTGGGAATGCTAAACGCCGTCACCGTCAATAAAATGCTATCGGAGGCAAGCGACTGCCTGCAAAAATACGACTCGCATTGATTTGTTCCCTCTATTGCAGCACCAAAAAGGGGGACGCCAGTAAAATTGGTTCCAAATCAATATTGGCAGCGTAATGTCTGCCAAATTCTGTGGCTCTGGGTTTTCCGAAGAACTGATTCAGAGGGAGAAATATGGATGAACAGCAGAGAGCCTGAAAACAAGTTTTCGCCAGCATTGTCGCACGATAATTAAGCCTAATCATAATCTCGAAGTTTTACTACTAAAATTCACGGCTTTCAATAGGAATTCGTTAGGAATTTATCACTACTACCCGGTTTCAATAATAGCACATACAAAGATAATAAATTCTCGGGTAAAATATTGAGACCGATAATGAAGTCCTCACTCATAAACACGCAATTACTTTTTGCCGATCCCGAAGTGAAGCCATGAGCTGATTGAATAAAACGTAAGTTTTTCACAGAACAATTGATGGTATAGATTATAATCAATCAATCACAATCGATAACTCTTTAAAAGTCTTACGTGTCATTCAATCAGCTAACGCTTTACATCATGAGCAGTATAAAGTATTTGAAAATCCTCATGAAAGTTATTGAAATGCTTTTCAGTGTGAGTTCTAAATATGTAGAGACTTCAATTGTTGGTGACTAAAAAAAGGTTAATTTGTCTATTTATAAAACATTTTAGCGTGATTTGTACACACAATAAAAAGGTTCTCAGTCGCTCATCTTGTTCTAAAATTTAGGTCCCCACGCACCGTAGTTTGCACTGTGTGACTGCATGTGTGAGGGAGCAGGGAAGAACGTCACACTTAGTGTAATAGATTAGAATAAAGCATCACTTTCCCTTATGAGATTCAGGACAGAAATTGAGTGAAAATGTAGAAAAATCAAGCCAGTTTGTCCTGCAATATTTTACTTTCGATCACCGTCGGTTCTACTTCCTAAAAATATGAAGTAATTCAACAGTATCCGAGAAAATTTGCAAGAAAATCTGGAAGTCGTTTCTTCAGTATTTTGTAACTGTTCCAATAGTTCCCCTAGTTGTTCCTGGGACCTACTGCCCCTTGTTCCTTTTCTGCAGTAATGCATAAAGAGGGTTTAGCCACTTTAATAGCTGAGGACCTCAAGCACTACGGCGCGGGTTGCAGACAGATCGCCTGACCGCTGCTTGAACCTCTTGAACGGTATGCCCGGCACGGACAGAAACGTGCTCTATTATACAGACTAGGCTCGTGTCCGTCTGATCAGGGGTGATCGCACAGCTCAAGCCGCTCCCGCGAGGGGCGTCAGATACTGCAGGCTGACAAGTGCGCATTGAGTAACATCTGTAAGTGCTGATATACTGAGGGATTCATGAAACGTCGAGAAGTCTTTAAACGGAGACTATTTCTATATATGACTCTCAAAGACTCATTTATGAAACCTTTGAACAGACTTTATATTTCTGAAAATTGCTCTCAAGCGCCTACGATTTTTTAAATGGTATAAGTAACAAAGGAAAATTATTACACTAGATGGCAACCGATTCTTCTCTATCGAAGAAAAAATTGATTTTGGGGGAATGGTCCTGAAAGGTGAACATTTTCTGTTTTCCTAAACATGGGCTACACCTTTCAAAATAGTGTCTTGCTATTTCAAGGGCTAAAACGTATCGAAAACCGAGAGGAAGCCAATCAGCGTAAGATAGATGCATTGCAGCTCTGCAAAGCTAGACACGCGTTTCCTTCCCTGCGTTTGGAAATCAGACTGCCCTAATTTCAAGAGCTCATTGAGTTCCACTGAACAGCACTGAGAATAGAGAGTGCAGTCACGTTTCCTGATCATGAGAAAATTACTTCTCATATTAAGTTTTCTAACACAAACAGAAGCAGGCAACGACCGACAAAGAACATATTCAAAATTGCCCTCAAGTCAGACGGTTCGAAGAATCGAGAACAAGTGTATTTCTGTATGAAAACGTGAGCGCTGCATGGTGACAGGCACCCACGGTCTGAATTCATCTCCGCAGAAGTGACGTCTTCGCAAAATACTCAGAGATGGCGGTTGAATACAAAGCTTATTACTCTGAAGAAAGTTTCTGAAATTAATTTAAAAACTAGTGTACTTCTGTCCGTTATCTACGGACAGAAGTAAATAGCAAAATTAAAGGTAGGTCTCATCTTAAGAACGTTTGTACCTGTAGCGATAGATAATGAAATTTTAAGCATGAATAAAACATTGCCATTCATATGTCTTATTCGTGTTGAGCTATGCGCTCCAAAATCATAGTAGAAATTCGTTTCCAAACCTTGCTTTTCATTTTGGACGTTGCACAATCCAGTTTGACCTCTTCCTGGTAGTTGCAACATTGACGGCATGCTGGATTTTGTGTCATTGCTAGTGTGTTGAATACTATCCTGAACGTCCGATGTCAGCGACGCAGGGCTATCTTGGAGATTCTTTTAACTTAGATTATTGCATTACTCTTCTTGCATCTAATTACGGGCTGAGGCAAATGAAACTGATGTTTCGGAAATAATTCCTCAAGGTTGTACGTCTGATGTACCTCTGTCGGGAGCGTTGCTTTGTGAGTCTGTGGTTCTGGCTGTTCTGGTCATGTCGAAGCTAAGGTGGGTCGCTGTGGCAGGAGCTTTAGCAGAAATCTTTTGAACTTTTTTGAACTCTTTTGAACTCCTTTTAATCCTTACCTTGAACTTTTGTCTACTCTGATTTTAATCGCAGCCAGTGTAACGTTCAGTGTTTTGGTTTGGCGAGGGCTGGTTTGAAGCCTTCACTGGAAGGTGTTCCGTCGGGTGTCGAGCGTCGGGCTGCGGCGTGGCATACGCTGTGTTCATCACCACTTGAGGCGGGACGGTGATGGAGGAGGCAGTACTTGGCTAGAACTTGGGCAATTGTTTTTCTATTATTCTTCCTGTGTCTATTTTCTCTTTAATTATTTTTGTCTGTTTGAATGGTTTCTTCCTTTATTTACGTTGCTTACTTTCTGCTTAAATTTCCTAAGTGTCCTTGGGAATTAATTTAGCCAGTTGGCCGTTAACTAATGTTACTACGGTAACCTTAAATATTACCTTGAAAAGAGTGCTGTTCATCTAGCTTCTAGGTTGCGCAAGCGACTTGGTATCGAACAGTACTCTCTTACCTAATTTCTAAAGCATTTGAATCTCCTACTATACTTGTTATCTTTCACTCCAAAGACACTTCCCTCCTACTGATTTCTGAATAAATTTTTTAATAAATCATTCTTCGCCAAAAATTTCATACACTGAGTGCCATTTACAGGTTAGGTGTAAATGAAATTGTTAATTGTTCATGGTAATATTCGTCTTATTCATCACATTCATCGGATTCTTCAACTGGCGATTTTGTTTGATCAGTTCATTGTAATGGTCGTGAAGTCTTGGTTTCTAATGTTGAGTATCTTCTTTCCTGCAGTACATGTTTGTCATCGCAGCTCAGGTCCTTCGCCTTGATTGTCTACTCAGTCGGCTCCCATGAGGGATATAAATGAGGTAATTCATAGTCAAATTTTTTGGTGAAGTCGCGGCAGTCTGCATTCTGCGACTTGGCTCCCTGCGTGACGGTGTCTTGCTACCTTGCCGCTACTGACTTGAAAGTCTCCGGCACCTAATTCTTCAAGCCAATCTTCTGCCCTACCTTTCCGCGCTTGCCTTCGGCCCAACCTGGCCTGTGTGGGCAAGCGTAATTAACTTACTCTGGCTGTCTGTTTTTAACTGTGCGATCTGGCACATTTTAATTAAATTAATGTTTAGCGTTTAATCTTTAAAAAATAAATTCTTGAGAGAAAAATCAACGCAAGGGATTCGATTTTACCAGTTCACGTCGCGAAAGCGATTACCGCAATTAAAATTTGTTAGTTACTCTGTGCTGGTGCAGTTCACTTGAAGTTCTAATTAAATTTTGCCGATACGGTGTTTTTTTGGCTTTAAACAAGATTGTGTGAGCGCTTGCTGTAATGATTCCTCACAGATGTAGGCTAGAGCAAAATATTGATCTTGAGTCACACGATACAAATAAAACTTAAACCTGTTGAAAAAAAGGCGTCAGGGTTATTAAAGTTCATAAACTCATGTTAAGAGTGAAAATGAATCTTCAAATTTCCATGACAAAATACTAAGGAACTCTTATTATATTTTAGTTGCTGGAAATTTACAAATTTAAGGCAGACTTATTTATTCTTTTATCTTAGGTTTTTGTTTGTTCAACAAAGCCAGTATACTGGATATCAATTTCAGGTTTGAAAATCCTTCTAAATAGTCGATATCAAGAGGTCAATAACGCACTAGAAATACACATGTCGCTTGACTCTTGTGGCTTTACACAAGAAGTGGCAAGCTGAAGTTTTCATTCTTGATAAAAGTTGAAACAATTGAGAAGATGATGAAATGATACATCACTTTCAAAAGATGGTTCTAGCGATTGTTTTCCATCGTAAACTAGAAATAAGAAACCAAGAATCGCACTGCTATTTTGTATATTTTGAATTGGTGAGACACAGTGAGGAGCCAATCTTGACAAGGTAGAGGTTCAGAACATAATTAAAGATACACTGAAAAAGATTTGGAAGCGAGTGATTCCAGAAAAATTACTCGCTATCGGTGGCAGCGGGGAAAATGCGTAATTTTGCCTAAGTTAGGTTCTTTAGCAGCTTTTCGAAACTCATTCCTCATCGCCGTGCAGCTTGAAACTGCTAATGAGGAGGCAGTGGGATGATGTAATGTAACTAGCTCTCCAATGGAAATAACTTAATTATAAGAGCTGCTTTCAGGACCTAATGAGAGCTTGAAGCATTAGGTGCGACAAGTGTCATAGCGACACCAAATGCTGTACAGCTTCTGGCTTCTTATTACTGCAATATGAACATGAACTGCCTCAACACGAGCCTCTGTCTCCAGTGTTAGATTGTAAATGTTCACTCTCAACAAAACATGTATTGTACATGGCACATTTCTATTTTCTTTGGAATGAACCATCTAATTAAAATGCACTTGATAGGAATCTGACGGAAAACTTTCATGAGAGCCACTGTAAAAAGGTTACAGTATGAATATTGTTGTACATATCCGTTTTAGTGAGTAGTTGCAGCACGCAGTTTCATCACCTGAGCGCTACGACGGTAGCAGCCGTGTAACGACATGACCAAGCTATGTTGCAAGACCCTCGTAGTCAGTGCACGCATGACCTGCGCTGCAAGTCAGAGAGCACCAGGCAGAGTCGCGTTATTATGCGGAATGAAGCGCTTTATTGCGGGTCGCAAGTTAGGGGGCTCTTATAAGCCGAGACTTAAAAGTCCAGGATTACGCTCGAGCTGAGGAACAGGGCCTTAACTCGCATGAAGGTTCACGAGGCGTTCAGACGCACTTTCTGGCCGGATTCCGAGCGACATTTGGATGAGCGTGTTCTAGCTTATCTGGAGCATCCGTAATTTTTGCGAGGACATCAACAAATGTGATGCTTCTGATAAAGGAAAGGAGACCAAACGAACGATTTTTTTTGGGACATGTAGTAGAACATCTATGCCTGTTCATTGCAACTTATGTACAAAGTGAACGTTTCGTTATTAATATCATGGTATACATTTAACGTGATCAGTTATACCATTTATTGACGCATAGGAAAACGATGCAAAGCCCGAACTATTTACTACGTTTTTGCTCTATAGTACACAATACTTTTGATATTCTACAACATTTTCATACTTCACGATTAAAATAGCTCTCATGGGTTAAAATTCCAAAAATTACAATTCGCACTTCGTAAAAGCATGAGACAACTCAGTGAACTGCATATACACCGCCATCAACCAACAGCACAGCGGAGGCAAGTTCACCTCTCTGCTGTCTGATCCATGGATTCCTTCGTAGCTCTGCGTAGGCCTTTGAGGCTGCATGAAGCGCGATGACTTCGTTGCGCTCAGTATGGCAGCAATGGCAACAATCAAAGTAAAACGTCTCTCGTCGAATGGAAATTTGACTCCAACAATTAAGAAACGGCAATTTGCGTCGAAAGGTGGGCAGGAATGAACTCTTCGCTTATTTCACTGTTATGGAACAGATGTACAACACCCGTACAATGCAAACGACTTCTGAACGTGGCTAAATTTTCCTGTTACTTTAATTTCGAACAATCCACTCGCATCTCAACATGACAGTTTCAACAGATGGTATTGAAATCATCGCTCAAATTAAAAAATTGAAAATTCGAATTTTTTGCATCATAATTGAACTGTAAAATCAGAATTTAAAAATTGTAGAACATGAATGCACGGAACTAAAATACTTCAAAGACATCGATGAGAAAAAAATGAAACATTTGCAGGGTTAGCTACCGCTACCCGCCCCACCAATTAGCACGGCCCCGAGTGCCAGGCCGCAAAAGAGAGTGAGGCTCGTGCCGCCGGGTGCTCTGCCCGGCGCATGCTGCCGTGTGCTGTCCGCGACGCGCGTGTCACGACGCGGCGCGTGCGGCCGTGTGCTATGGAGGCCGCGACTCGCGTGTTACGACGCGGCGCGTGCGGCCGTGTGCTATGGAGGCCGCGACGCGCGTGTCACGCCTCGGCGCGTGACGCTAAGGCAAACGTGGCGCTCTTGCAGCCCTGCTGCCCTGTGCCGCTCTCTGCGCCTCACGCCGTCACCTTTAGGCGGAGGCAGCAGTGGTTGTTCCAGCTCCTGCACCTGCACTTGCACCTGCACCTGCACCTGCATCTGCACCTGCACCTGCACAAGCACCTTCACCTGCACCTGCACCTGCGCCTGCATCAGCATCTACACCTGCACCTGCACAAG
>JACJUY010005993.1:40440-54674 GCA_014220935.1 Platorchestia sp. MABIK | reverse complement strand
TACAGGGTAGAGGTGTGGTGTACAGGGTGGAGGTGTGGTGCACAGGGTGGAGGTGTGGTGTACAGGGTGGAGGTGTGGTGTACAAGGTGGAGGTGTGGTGTACAGGGTGGAGGGTGTGGAGCATAAGCCTGAGTCGGGTGTAGGGTATGGTGCACATGGTGGAGGAAGGTGGAGAGGAGTGTGGTGCACGAGGTAGAGGATGTAACACACAAGGTGGAAGATGCAGTACACAAAGTAGATGGCGTGGTGCGGTGGAGGACACACAAACTGAGCCCGTTAGCTCGCCCTCTCGCCGGACCAAACCAACACAGCGGTCACACCACGCTGCTTGTTATGGTCACCGTGGCCGAGTGGCTACGAGCGCACGCTCTCCACGGGAAGGTGTCGGCAGTTCGAATCCCTGCAGTGCCGCCCGGTGATTCTCCCAGTTGGGAAAAGGGAGAACTCAGCCACAATTCTCCACTTTGCCCAGGTGTCGGAAATGAGTACCGGCTTGACCAGAGGTAATCGTCATTGCGTCCTGGTGTTAGGTATAAGGCATTTGAAAAGTTAACGTACGAGATGATTTGCGTCAGGCTTGACTGGAATAAAACATCCTTTGCGCCAGTTCCCACACCTGCCTGACTGCCGCCAGGTGTGTGGAATGTGACACACCACTCAGTCTCCTACAGCTGCCATCAAATCAGTGGTTCGTAACCTTTTTTCTGCAGTGACCCAAAATCTGTCCCAAATAACAGCTGCTACTTAAGCCTCCATAACAATAAAAACATTTCATTCATTATATGATTATTCTTTTGGAAACTGGTTACTGTAGGTTTACACTACAGAAACAAAAATTATTGCTGTCGTGTTTATCAATATAAGCAGCACATTAGAGTGACGTCTTGAAAAATGACGACTTGAAAAATCAACAAACATGTATTTTCCTTTATAAGAGAAATAAATTAGAAATATTTCACCTTCATGCTTTCAAAATATAAAGAAAGAAAAAAATTTCTGTGAGACATCCTTTCAAAAAATTAATCTTACTCTCAAATAAACAAGAATTATGTTTCCACTGCCAAATCAAATCTGGGTGATTTTGTCGTTAGACTGCACCTTATTTCATCCTCGGGTTGTGAGCGGCTTCTGTACTTTGTTTTTATGGCAGGGCAGAAAACCCTGCCTCACACAAATATGTTGTCGCAAAGGGAAGTAGGGCTTTCATGGCTTCATCTCCAAAAATCGGTGTTTCTTTGTACACTTTCATCCAAAATGAGCCCAGTGATTTATGTTGTTTTTTTAAATTGTGATGAAGTGTCTCATCATTTTGGGTTTCAATAAGCTGCTCCTGTACGTTGATGATGATTGAAATATCCTCGGGTAGGCCGTCAGCGGCAATGTTGGATGGGTTTCTTATCCAACTGTAATTATGTGTATTTCCTGGAATATGATATAGTGTCAAACTTGGTGATTAGCTGGGACATGTGTTGTTCAATGATGTCTTGGACTTCAACGGGAGAATAATCATCATTTTCCAGAGGTGTATTTAGCGTTGGAGAAGATGCTGTTTTTCTTGCTTTTAGTTTATTTATCCACAACTTAGTTTTACTTCGAATGATGATAATTTTTAGTGAGCACAATCAATGTCTGATCGTGACCTTGAATCGATATATTCAGGGAATTAATCGCAGCAAATATATCTGCAAGAGATGCTACTTGCATCATCCAATTTAAATTTGAAAATCTGTCAGTTTATGTTTTTTTCAACCAGAAACATCTCTGTTTCGTTCCGTAATTCAAGCAATCGTTGAAGAACCTTTCTGCATGATAGCCACCTAACTTCAGAGTGGCACAGCAGTTGCATATCCGAGGCGTGTCCGTAAAATGAGTTTCACAGGCTGCCGCTGGCGCTAGGATCGTTTCTATGCGCGGCCAGGCAACAGAGGCAGGTTGTTTGGTTCCCCCACTCCAATCCCATACCAAGCCAGCGTCGCTGCGACGTTTCGTCTTGGCTCAGCAGCCGTCAGCGAAGGAGCTTCCTCTTGCGTCTCCCACCAGCTGCGAGTTGCGGTCTGTTTTTCGTTTCCTGACCGCTAAGATGAAATAGGCGAAGAAAATTCACGAAGAACTTTGTCAAGTGTATGGAGAAGAGTGTATGAGCTCCGGGATGGTGCGCAGATGGGTCAGGGACTTTAAAAATGGCCGAAAAGACGTCCACGACGAAGCCCGACGAAGCCCGTGGCCAGCGGTTTCCGACGAAACAGTTGCCAAAGTCGAAGCTGCAATGCTTGAAGATCGACGGATCACAGTTCGGGAGCTGTGCGAAAAGATTCCGGAGGTCGTGAATTTCCTTCGCCGATTTCTTCTTAGCGGTCAGGAAACGAATAACAGACCGCAACTCGCAGCTGGCGGGAGACGCAAGAGGAAGCTCCATCGCTGACGGCTGCTGAGCCAAGACGAAACGTCGCAGTGACGCTGGCTTAGGGATTGGAGTGGGGGAGCCAAGCAACCTGCCTCTGTTGCCTGGCCGCGCATAGAAACGATCCTAGCCACAGCGGCAGCCCGTGGAACTTATTTTACGGACACGCCTCTTATTTACAGTAGAATTGAAATCAGAACACATTTGAGAAAATAACCTGGAGTTGAGAGCCATAACTTTGATAAAATTAACTATTTGGATTTCCTCCTGCATCACTTTCTGCAACTCTTTTGATAACTTCTGAGAAGCAAGATTTTCACGGTGAAGAAGACAGTGAACAATCACCACAGAAGGACTTTCCTGCTTAACTCGAGCGGTAAAACCGGTACGAGCTCTTAACATTACTGGTGTACCATCACAACAAACACAATAACATTGTTTCCAGTTAAGTCCTTCTTCTCTGAAGAAAGAATTCCTCATTTTGAATTATCCTTTCCTGTTGTTGTGGTTTCCAGTGGTCGGCGAAACAAAAGCTCTTCTTCCACATCGTGTTGACCTAGATAACGGACATAAGTCATAAGTTGGGCATCATCACTCAAATCGGTTGACTTGTCTAGCTAGAGGCTGAACTGTCTACTTTCTTTCATAGCTCCCAAAACTTGTGCTTTAAATCGCAAGACATAATCTGAGTTTATTTTAACTGTCATTGGATGAGGAACATGTTCAATTTTTTTAAATAACTCATTTCCAAATGTTGTTCTCACCAAGTCCAAAGCAGCAGGTTTAATCAGTTTCTCACCTATCGTATGGGGATTTTTTGCTTTTGCAATTCTCCATCTTATCAAAAATGAAGCATATATTGCTTGTTGCATGCCAATAACTGCTGTGTTCATAAGAGCATCCAGTCGCTGCCTTTTCAGTTGCTGTTCTTGTCTTTCAAAAAACTGCTGTCCTTGTTGGCCAATGAACCGTGTTTGCTTTCTAAATGTCGTTGAAGTTTGTTTTTCTTGAAGAATTTGTTCATAAAACGTCTCCACAAACAACACATTCTGGTTTATGTACGCCTTGATGAGTTACATTTGTGAAACCCAAGTTAAGAAAATCACTGCTGTATGTTCACTTACTAGCCATGACAATGGTACTTAACAGTCTAAAAATAACTGAAAAACAGAATGGTTGTTTTCAAATTATTGTTTATACTGGTTAGAGACGTAACATCGAATACCAAGTTAATAAGGGAATGCATTGCATTTTCAGTCTGGGTCGTCATCACAGCTCAAAATTATCGATTATTTGTGAAAATAATAGTTTTTAAATCTTTTATAAAAGGTTTTTATACCTATATTACACACACCCTTAGCGACCCAGGGGTTAAAAATCACTCCTTTAAATCAACAGGTGTGCAGACGTTGATGCTTCTCAGCAATTTTTCTCCAGGGCAGTTGAGCATCTGGAATAGCGTTAAATTGTTTGATTCGTCAATACTGGCCTACACTCAGCAATACTACCCATTTTTCTACAATACTGACCTACATTCTTCTACAATGACCTACATTCTACAATGCTGACCTACATTCTACTATACTGACCTACTTTCTACAATACTGACCTACGTTCTACAATGCTGACCTACATTCTAATACACTGACCTACATTCTACAATGCTGACCTATATTCTACTATACTGACCTACTTTCTACAATGCTGACCTACATTCTACAATGCTGACCTACATTCTACTATTCTGACCTACGTTCTACAATGCTGACCTACATTCTACAATTCTGACCAACATTCTACTATTCTGACCTACATTCTACAATGCTGACCTACATTCTACTACACTGACCTACATTCTATAATGCTGACCTACATTCTACTACACTGACCTACTTTCTACAATGCTGACCTACATTCTACAATGCTGACCTACATTCTACAATACTAACCTCCGTTCTACAATGCTGACCTACATTCTACAATACTGACCAACATTCTACTATTCTGACCTACATTCTACAATACTAACCTACGTTCTACAATGCTGACCTACATTCTACTACACTGACCTACATTCTATTATGCTGACCTACATTCTACTATACTGACCTACTTTCTACAATGCTGACCTACATTCTACAATGCTGACCTACATTCTACAATACTAACCTACGTTCTACAATGCTGACCTACATTCGACAATACTGACCAACGTTCCTCTATTCTGACCAACTTTCTACGATACTGACCTACATTCTACAATGCTGACTTACTACACTGACCTACATTCTACAATTCTGACCTAATTTCTACAATACTGACCTACATTCTACAATCTGACCTACATTCTACTACACTGACCTACATTCTACAATGCTGACCTACATTCTACAATGCTGACCTACATTCTACAATACTAACCTACGTTCTACAATACTGACCTACATTCTACTATAGTGACCTACATTCAACAATACTAACCTTCACTAGTAGGACCCATTGAAATTCCACGGAAAATGTCATCAATGTCACGGGTGGACCCGTGAAAAAATTCGGTCAAAATTACTTAACAAATTTTCAATTAACATATTCTAACCTAACCTATCTTCCCCTTACATATTCTAACCTATCTTATCCTAAACTATGCTAAACAAATCTGTCTTAACCTAACATATCGTAACCAATCCTAAAATTACCTATCCTAACCTAACTTAAACCAATGTCATCGTTAGGCAATGTGGACTCGCGAAAAAATTCGGTCAAAATTACCTAACAAATTCTAACATAACATATTCTAACCTAACCATCCTAACATAACGTATGCTAACCTGTCCTTTCCTAACCGAAGCTATCCTGATAACATGTGGAACATAGAAAACGTGAACAAATATTACCAGAACATATTCTAACCTTACTTATCTTAACGTAACATATTCTAACCTAACTTATCTTAACGTAACATATTCTACCCTATCCTAACCGAAGTTATCCTGATAATATTTCAAACATAAAAAACATGAACAAATTTTAACATAACGTATTCTAACCTATTTTGCCCTAACCTGTGATAACAAAATCTATCCTAACCTAACATATCTTAACCTAACCTACCTTATCCTAACCTAACTTTAACCATCATCATCGTAGGGCTAGGTGGACCAGTGAAAAAATTCGGTCAACATTACCTAACAAATTCCAACATAACATATTCTAACCTAACACATCATAACGTGACATATACTGACCTATCCTATCCTAACCTATCCTATCCGTAAAATTCAAAAAATGCAAAAATTTTAAAAATTCATGATATGAAAAAATTCGATAAATCAAAACTTTCATATAATTAAATAATTTTCATCTTCCGCTCTTCCTCTCCCTTTCTCTCTCACATCCTTCTCATCCTCACTCTCTCTCTCTCTCCCTGTCTCTCTCTCTCCCTCTAATGTAACGCGGCACGACGTGAGCCAACCCGAATCATAGATACACCATTGATGTTGAAGGTTGTGACGCACTGGGTTGATATTCAGATTTGAAAAAAAAAAATTATTAGATCAAAAAATTTTAAAAATTATGTAACGTAAATTGAATAAATAGAAAAGTAAAGAATGTTGACACAAAAATTTAAAAATTACTTAAAATTAAGTAAAAATTTGAAGAATGAAAAATGAATGAAAGTTGAATGAATAAAAAATAATAAAACAAACAACACAAAATTAAAAAATATAAACAATAATGAATTAATTGACAAAAATCGAACAAAAAATTAAAAAAATAAATCAAAATGAATCAATATAAAATTAATCAATAAAAAAAATTAAATCAAACTGAATAAGTAACAAAAAAATAAGTAATATAAAAACAAATTCGAAAAATTTAAAATTGAAGATGTGAAAATTTTTTTTTTAAAATGAAGTGATTTTTTTTTAAATCACTCTCCTCTTTCTCTTTCCCTCTAACGTAACGCGACCCGACTCGAGCGAACCCGTATCATAGATACTGCAATGATGTTGGAGGATGTGATGCACAGGTTAGCGTATTATTATATATATTCTATAATACTGACCTACATTCTACAATACTGACCTGCATTCTACAATGCTGACCTACATTCTACAATACTGACCTACATTCTACTATACTGACCTACTTTCTACAATGCTGAACTACATTCTACAATGCTGACCTACATTCAACAATACAAACCTATTTTCTACCACGCTGACCTACATTCTACAATACTGACCAACATTCTACTATTATGAACTACATTCTACAATACTAACCTACGTTCTACAATGCTGATCTACATTCTACTACACTGACCTACATTCTACAATGCTGACCTACATTCTATTATACTGACGAACTTTCTACAATGCTGACCTACATTCTACAACGCTGACCAACATTCTACAATACTAACCTACGTTCTACAATGCTGACTTTCATTCTACAATACTGGCCAACATTCTACTATTGTGACCTACTTTCTACAATACTGACCTACATTCTACAATGCTGACCTACATTCTACTACACTGACATACATTCTACAATGCTGACCTATATTCTACTAGACTGACCTACTTTCTACAATGCTGACCTACATTCTACAATGCTGACCTACATTCTACTATTCTGACCTACGTTCTACAATGCTGACTTACATTCTACAATTTTGACCAACATTCTACTATTCTGGCCTACATTCTACAATGCTGACCTACATTCTACTACACTGACTTACATTCTATAACGCTGACCTACATTCTACTATACTGACCTACTTTCTACAATGCTGACCTACATTCTTCAATGCTGACCTACATTCTACAATACTAACCTACGTTCTACAATGCTGACCTACATTCGACAATACTGACCAACGTTCTTCTATTCTGACCAACTTTCTACGATACTGACCTACTACACTGACCTACATTCTACAATTCTGACCCACTTTCTACAATACTGACCAACATTCTACAATCTGACCTACATTCTACTACACTGACCTACATTCTACAATGCTGACCTACATTCTACAATGCTGACCTACATTCTACAATACTAACCTACATTCTACAATGCTGACCTACATTCTACAATACTGACATACATTCTACAATGCTGACCTACATTCTACTATACTGACCTACTTTCTACAATGCAGAACTACGTTCTACAATGCTGACCTACATTCTACAATGCTGACCTACATTCTACAATACTGATCTACATTCTACAATACTGACCGACATTCTACAATGCTGACCTACATTCTACAATACTGACCTACATTCTACTATACTGACCCACTTTCTACAATGCTGAACTACATTCTACAATACTGACCTACTTTCTACTACACTGACCTACATTCTACAATACTAACCTACGTTCTACAATGCCAGGGTTGCGGAGTTGGAGTCGGAGTCGGGAGTCGGAGTCGCCGGAGTCGCATGTTTTAGGGTGGAGTCGGAGTCGGAGTCGCGTTTCTGAATGTGTGTGGAGTCGGAGTCGGAGTCGCATTTCCGAATGTGGTTGAGTCGGAGTCGGAGTCGGAGTCGTTCATTCGGATGTAGTGGAGTCAAGGTTGGAGTCGCTATTTTTTGGTGTCTTCGATTTTAATTTTTGCAAAAATTGTTCATATTTGTTTGAAACCGAAAGTAAACAAAACAAAATTGAAATACTTTACTGAGAAGCTACAAAAATACGCACTGTTTTTATTGATTTATTTGTTCGAGGTTCGAAACAGCGTATTTAGACCTATCACTTAATACGATCAATGGTCATTGTGGGTTGGCACACGTATATACTCGTATGTGATACCCACGAGTGCGAGGTATAATTTTCGTACAGGAGCAATAATGCAAATATTACAGTGAAAACGCCGAAATTAGTAATTGAAAGTAACGAAAATTAATTCTGTTTGTTTCTGTTTCTCTCACTCCCCCTTCAATTAATACATAGGATCTAGAAACTAGTAGTTAATGTGTTGCAAGTTACTTGCAGAACAGCTCAGCGGATGTAGTACACTGTACTCACATAAAGAGTGGTAACTCTGTACGCTCTTACTGTGTCTATATTCTATACCAGTGGTTCCTTTTAAACAATTTTTGCTAGTCTTTCTTTTCATGTTGCTTTGGTGTATTGATTGATAATGACTAGTCTTTGCAGCAACCAAAAGTTATGTTGTGATCATAAATATTTCTAGTCTTTAGGTTATGATGGATTGAAAATGACTGGTCTTTGCCAAAAACCTGAGCTATGGTCTGATACACAAAGAGTTCTAGTTTTCAGGTTACGTACTGGCTATTGGTAATGAAAATTCAATTATCTTATTTTCATGTTAATAACTGTAATATTAGTTGATTTTTTCAGTTATATGTAGTACCTTTGTACTCCAATTTTATTTCTTTGTTTTGTCTACTTCCTTGCCTTTAGGTCAAGTTAACATGCAACAATAATGAAAATTTCTGCTCATTTCTAAAGTTGTTCCTTGAAATTTGTTTGGTTCTTCAAGAGTTATATTGTATTTTACCATTTCATTGTCATGTTTAATTTTTATCTTATGATCAATCTCGAATATCTAAGTAAGCATACGCTGAAATGGAGATTTTCAAAATTATGTTTTCACAATTTTAAAAAGTTAAAAAGTGTCTGTTTCTCAGCATTATGTAATTAATGACTTTTTCTTAAGAAAGTTTTGGAAATTTTGTAAGGTAATCAAAATCGGTAATGGGACACTTGAACAAATAAAATGCAATGTGAAAGAGCTACAATGAAAATAATATCACAACACTAGCAAATACTTCACTTAGTTACACTCATATTGTAACTGAAAACAATGCACTATCTCTGCTGCAGTGATTGTTGCATTTATGCGATCGTACAAATTTTCTCGTTGAAAACTTTTCAAAAAGCACCAAAAATACACAATGAAAATGACATTGGCGTTTATTAAAATAAGAAAGTGTCAAATACATAGTAAAAAGTCAAACGACAATAAAACACAGTATCATATTACACACAAAGAAGCTAAAAGTGGCATTACTCGTAAACAAATCGTTCCGAAAATGCCAGGCCCCTGCGAAGAAAGCAGAACAACTTTATCCTTTTATGGCCGAGACATAAAATTGTTTGAGCTACAATATGTCACCTTTTCTGCATTGTTACCCTGCATAGTGTAGATACAGAGAAGAAAAGGCGGTGTGCAAATCTTGCCTACCTTATCTACATGTGTGTGTGATATAGCACAATTTAGGGGATTTTGAGCATGGTAATTTAATCAATTATTGTAATTAAGTTGAATCGAAGCATACTTAGGAATAGAAAAAACTGTTGATGCTTATCTATGCTTATCAGGGGATGCACTGCCTACTTTGCCTACTCAGAAGACACCTGTCAGTAATGTATATGTATATATGTATATAATAGTGTACACGACCTGTCATGAATGACGTGATTCGATATTGTCGTTAAAACAAATCTTCCCGATGTGGATGACAAATAATTAAATCCATCCTAATAGTATAGCCACGATTAAAATATTCTTGTGCTTTTGCACTGGTGAAACTCGTATCACAGATACGGTCATTAAGCATCCTTTCAAAGCGTGAAAGGGACACACCAACCAACCAAGACAGACCAACCAATTTTATTTGTTCAGTACTGAATTGAACATTGTAATAACGTAGAAGTTATGCACAGGAAATACCCAAATCTATTAATTAATTTATTCGTTTAAGGAGACACGTGGCATTTTATTTGAAAAGAATAATCAACACTATGTAGGGTGTTTTTTTGTGCGAACAAATTTCAATCATAGGTACAAAAATTCAAAATAAATCGATTTTCACGAATGATGAAATGCCGAAACGCCTTAGTTTTCGAGTTATAAGAACTTGAAAAAACTTTAAAACTCAAAGTAGGAGATCCAATGTTAACGCTAGTCTTGATTGTTCCGACCGCACTAAAGCAGTTTTTTGTTATTTTTACAATAAAACCTGCAAGCATTTTACAATAATGAAAAATTCGCAATTTAAACGTTTGTTAGGAAATTAACACTAAGTCATCATTGATAAACGTTAGTAGCTATTTCATTAAATTAATAAAACGTGCAAACATTATTCAATGCTTAATAGCTTGAAACTGTAGATACTTTTCCTAACCGTTAAATGCTTACAGTTCTCATTGTAAAAATATCAAAAACCTGTTTTAGTGGGGTAGGAACTTCAAGACTTCACGTTCACCTTTTCACCTCTTCATCATCAAGATTTCACATTTTTCACTTTAAATTAATCTAAGTCAAGGTCAATTTAATCCAAGTCAAGATCAACTTATTCCAAGTCAAATTCAAATTAAAGCATGATTAAGTTAAGTTAAGAATTGACGTAATCACTCGTTAATTTGAGCATTTTTTGCATTAAATATGCCTTTATTTTATGCAATGAGCAAGACAATCGTTTTTCTTTTCAGCAAGGAATACATAAAATTTCCGCCGGTGTCCGGTGTTGCAATCTAAAGACAAGCTGTCGTAAAATGTGCCAAGTCTCCAGCATCACGAGGCAGAGTGGGATTCAGATCTTTGAGCGGCGTAAAAGATACCAGTCAATTATAAAAACTTTTTATAACACAACTCACTAAAGTTTTTTATAAAATTTTACATTTATGGCAGTTTGCATCCATTCAAATTTGTATGTTCTACAGGTAATTTTATGTTACACATAGATATAGTATTATCGATGAATTACTTACACTCAAATAGAGATTTATTTGCGTGAAATTTCACTTATCACATGTATCAAATCATATATACATGCTACTAAATAAAATTATTATTGGACGATAAGTAGATTTAATCAATAAAAAAATATAGACACAAAGTACTTTTTCGCTCGTCCAAACGATTTTCGTAAAAAGAAGTTACAATTTATCTCATCGACAGAGATGATATATTTGCCATGGCATATTAATTTGAAAGGAATGGCAACATTTTTATTGCTAATGCAGGAATACATCTGTGTAATGTACTCCTATCAATTGTAATCAAACGGAATCGTACATAAGTACTCAGTGAATTGCGTTTGTATATTTCTCTTAAAAATAAAATCTACATAACGTCGAATAGTTCTCTTATGTTTTCGCATGTATATGATTTCATACATGTGATAAAATGAAATTTTAAATATGTAAATCTGTAAATGAGAGTGGAAACATCCCCTATACTGCTATGTGTAACATAAAATTGCCTTTCGAACATAAATATTTGAATGGATGCATGCTAACATTAATGCAGAATTTAAAATAACTTCAATGAGGAGTACAATACAAAGTGAACTGGTTATATTATATATTTGACTGTTATCTTTTACGTCGCTCAAAGATCTGAACTACACTCTGCCGCCTGATGCTGGAGACTCAGCACATTTAACGACAGCTTGTCTTTAGATTGCAACACCGGACACCGGCGGAAATTTTATGTATTCCTTGCTGAAAAGAAAAACGATTGTTATTCTCATCACATCCAATAGAAACATATGCAATGCAAAAAACGCTTTAATTAACGAGTGATTGTGTCAAGTCTTAACTCAACTTAAAGTTGGATTAATTAGAATTTGACATAGATTAAATTGAACTTGACAAAGAATAATTTGAACTTGACTTGGATTAATTCGAATTTGACTTGGATTTATTCGAACTTGACATGGATTAAAATGAACTTGATTTCGATTAATTTGAAGTGAAAAAGGTAGCGCTAACATTGGCGCGCACGTTGTATCATACTTCAGGTTTCAAAGTTTCTTCAAGTCCTCACACCTCTAAAACTAAGGAGTTTTGGGCATTTAATCATTCGTTAAAATTGATTTATTTTGAGTTTTCAACCTACGGTGGAAATTTATTCTCACAAAAAAAAAATATATATATTGAAGCGCTATGTGCCTCCATCAATTTATGAACATGTGTTCTTGTATTTAATTTCCCCTGTGTTAATACAATGAGAATTAGCTTGATTGGATGGTATCATAAATACTATTCAAATGATGTGAAAAGCATAACATCTGCGCACTTTTGTTTATAAGTAAAAATTTTGCTTGAAAAATGGTTCTATTGTTGAGAAAATGCAGCTTATCGTAGAAAAAAATGTATGGCAAATTTGTGGAAATCTTCTTTGTCAATAATAATTTTATTTATAATACACAGTTGCTGCTTGCTTGGTTGGTGTGTACGTCTGTGACGTTCATAAGGATGCTAATTGACCGTATCAGTAATAAGAGTTTCACCAGTGCACAAGCACAAAAATATTTTAATCGCGGGTACTATTAGGGTGGATCTATTTGTTTGTCATCTATTTCTTGGGACTTTTTTAAAGAAAACTATCGAATCCTGTCCTTTTTGAAGAATCATGTACACTGGTAGATAAATATTAGTAAAACCTGATTTTTAAAATTTTGTTGCCNCTACAATACTAACCTACGTTCTACAATGCTGACCTACATTCTACAATACTGACCAACATTCTACTATTCTGACCTACTTTCTACTACACTGACGTACATTCTACAATGCTGACCTTCATTCTACAATGCTGATCTACATTCTACAATACTAACCTACGTTCTATAATACTGACCTACATTCTACTATAGTGACCTACATTCAACGACACTAACCTTCACTAGTAGGACATATGGAAATTCCACGGACAATGTCATCAATGTCACGGATGGACCCGTGAAAAAATTCGGTCAACATTCCTTAACAAATTTTCAATTAACATATTCTAACCTAACCTATCTTAACCTAACATATTCTAACCTATCTTATCCTAAACTATGCTAAACAAATCTGTCTTAACCTAACATATCGTAACCAATCCTAAACTTACCTATCCTAACCTAACTTAAACCTATGTCATCGTTAGGCAATGTGGACTCGCAAAAAAATTCGGTCAAAATTACCTAACAAATTCTAACAAAACATATTCTAACCTAATCATCCTAGCATAACGTATGCTAACCTATCCTTTCCTAACCGAAGCTATCCTGATAACATGCCGAACATAATAAACGTGAACAAATTTTAACAGAACATATTCTAACCTAACTTATCTTAACGTAACATATTCTAACCTAACTTATCTTAACGTAACATATTCTACCCTATCCTAACCGAAGTTATCCTGATAATATGTCAAACATAAAAAACATGAACAAATTTTAACATAACATATTCAAACCTATTTTGCCCTAACATGTGATAACAAAATCTATCCCAACCTAAGAAATCTTAACCTGACATACCTTATCCTAACCTAACTTTAGCCATTATCATCGTTAGGCTAGGTGGACCAGTGAAAAAATTCGGTCAACATTACCTAACAAATTCTAACATAACATATTCTACCCTACCCCATCATAACGTGACATATACTGACCTATCCTCTCCTAACCTATCCTATCCGAAAAAATTCATCAATTCAAATCTCTCAAAAAATTAAACAATTTTCATCTCCCACTCCTCCTCTTCCTTTCTCTCTCCCATCCTTCTCATCCTCACTCTCTCTCTCTTCCTATCTCTCTCTCTCCCTCTAATGTAACGCGACACGAGGTGAGCCAACCCGAATCATAGATACCCCATTGATGTTGAAGGGTGTGACGCACAGGGTCGATATATATAGATTTAAAAAATGAATGATACGACCAAAAAATTTCAGAAATTATAAAAAATAAATTGAATAAATAGAAATGTAAAAAATGTTACCAATAAATAAATTGAAAAAAAAAATAAAAATGAAGTAAAATTTGATGAATGAAAAATGAATGAA
>JACJUY010005993.1:16147-39952 GCA_014220935.1 Platorchestia sp. MABIK | reverse complement strand
CTTTCTACAATGCTGAACTACATTCTACAATGCCGACCTACATTCTACAATACTAACCTACGTTCTAAAATGCTGACCTACATTCTACTACACTGACCTACATTCGACAATGCTGACCTACATTCTACTATACTGACCTACTTTCTACAGTGCTGACCTACATTCTACATTACTGACCAACATTCTACTATTCTGACCTACTTTCTACAATACTGACCCACATTCCACAATGCTGACCTACATTCTACTATTCTGACCTACATTCTGCAATGCTGACCTACATTCTACAATGCTGACCTACATTCTACTATACTGACCTACTTTCTACAATGCTGACCTACATTCTACAATACTAACCTACGTTCTACAATACTGACCTACATTCTACTAAAGTGACCTACATTCAACAATACTAACCCTCACTAGCAGGACCCACGGAAATTCCACGGACAATGTCATCAATGTCACGGGTGGACCCGTGAAAAAATTCGGTCAACATTACTTAACTAATTTTCAATTAACATATTCTAACCTAACCTATCTTAACCTAACATATTCTAACCTATCTTATCCTAAACTATGCTAAACAAATCTGTCTTAACCTAACATATCATAACCAATACTAAAATTACCTTTCCTAACCTAACTTAAACCAATGTCATCGTTAGGCAATGTGGACTTGCGAAAAAATTCGGTCAAAATTAAGTAACAAATTCTAACAAAACATATTCTAACCTAACCATCCTAACACAACGTATGCTAACCTGTCCTTTCTTAACCGAAGCTATCCTGATAACATGTCGAACATAAAAAACGTAAACAAATTTTAACATAACGTATTCTAACCTATTTTGCCCTAACCTGTGATAACAAAATCTATCCCAACCTAACATATCTTAACCTAACCTACCTTATCCTAACCTAACTTTAACCATTATCATCGTAGGGCTAGGTGGACCAGTGAAAAAATTCGGTCAACATTACCTAACAAATTCTAACATAACATATTCTAACCTAATCCATCATAACGTAATATATACAAACCTATCCTATCCTAACCCATCCTATCGGAACAAATTAAAAAAATTTAAAAAAAAATAATTCATAAGTTAAAAAAAATCAAAAATTCAAAACTTTCAAACAATTAAATAATTTTCATCTCCCACTCCTCCTCTCCCTTTCTCTCTCCCTTCCTTCTCATCCTCCCTCTTTCTCTCTCTCTTTCTCTCTCTCTCTGTCTCTCTCCCTCTCCCTCTAATGTTACGCGACACGACGTGAGCCAACCCGAATCATGGATACCCCCATTGATGTTGAAGGGTGTGACGCACAGGGTCGATATATAGATTTAAGAAAATAAATAAATAGACCAAAAAATTTCCAAAATTATTTAAAATGAATTGAATAAATAGACAAGTAAAAAATGTACACAATAAAAAAAATTAGAAAAATTGAAAATGAAGTAAAAATATAGAGAATGAAAAATGAATGGAAGAAATTGAATAAATCAAAAATAATAGAATAAACAATACAAAATAAAAAATTGTAAACAATAATGAATTAATTTACACAAATCGAACAAAAAATAAAATAAATTCATTCAAAATGAATATATGACAAATGAATCAATAAAAAAATTAAATCAAATTGAATAAGTAACAAATAAATAAATTATTTACAAATAAAATTAGAAAAATTTAAAATTTAATTTTGAAAAAAAAATTTATAAATGAAGTGGAATTTTTTTAAATCACTCTCCTTCTCTTTCTCTTTCCCTCTAACGTAACGCGACCCGACTCGAGCGAACCCGTATCATAGATACTGCAATGATGTTGGAGGATGTGATGCACAGGTTAGCGTATTATTATATATATTCTATAATACTGACCTACATTCTACAATACTGACCTGCATTCTACAATGCTGACCTACATTCTGCTATACTGACCTACTTTCTACAATACTGATCTACATTCTACGATGCTGACCTACATTCTACTACACTGACCTACATTCTACAATGCTGACCTACATTCTACAATACTGACCTACATTCTACAATGCTAACATACGTTCTACAATACTGACCTACACTCTACTATAGTGACCTACATTCAACAATACTAACCTTCACTAGCAGGACCCATGGAAATTCCACGGACAATGTCATCAATGTCACGAGTGGACCCGTGAAAAAATTCTGTCAACACTACTTAACAAATTTTCAATTAACATATTCTAACCTAACCTATCTTAACCGAACATATTCTAACCTATCTTATCCTAAACTATGCTAAACAAATCTGTCTTAACCTAACATATCGTACCCTATCCTAAAATTACCTATCCTAACCTAACTTAAACCAATGTCATCGTTAGGCAATGTGGACTTGCGAAAAAATTCGGTCAAAATTACCTAACAAATTCTAACATAACAACTTCTAACCTAACCATCCTAACATAACGAATGCTAGCCTATCCTTTCCTAACCGAAGCGATCCTGATAACATGTGGAACATAGAAAATGTGAACAAATTTTAACAAAACATATTCTAACCTAACTTATCTGAACGTAACATATTCTAACCTAACTTATCTTAACGTAACATATTCTACCCTATCCTAACCGAAGTTATCCTGATAATATGTCAAACATAAAAAAAATGAACAAATTTTAACATAACATATTCTGACCTATTTTGCCCTATCCTATGCTGACAAAATCTATCCCAACCTAACATTTATTAACCTAACCTACCTCATCCTGACATTATTTTAACCATTATCATAGTAGGACTAGGTGGACCAGTGAAAAAATTCGGTCAACATTACCTAACAAATTCTAACATAACTTACTCTAACCTAACCCATCATAACGTAACATATACTAGCCAATCCTATCCTAACCTATGCTATCCGAACAAATTAAAAAAATACAAAAATTCAAAAATTCGCAAAATTCAAAAATTCAAAACTTGCGAAAAATTGAACAATTTTCACCTCCCTCTCCTCCTCTCCCTTTCTCTCTCCATTCCTTCTCATCCTCTCTCTCTCTCTCACCCTCTCTCTCTTCCTGTCTCTCTCTCTCCCTCTATTATAACGCGACCCGACACGAGATAACCCGAATCATTGATACCCCATTGATGTTGAAGGGTGTGCCGCACAGGATCGATATATAGAATTAAAAAAATATATAGATAGATCAAAAAACTTTACAAATTATACAAAATAAATTAAACAAATAAAAAGTAAAAATTGTAAACAGTAAAAAAATAAACATAAAATTAAAAATGAAATAAAAATTTAAAGAATGAAAAATGATGAAAGAAAGTTGAAGAAAAAAAATAAAATAAACAATACAAAATAGAAAAAATACAAACAATATAAAATTAAATTACAAAAAATGAACAAAAAAATGTAAAAAATTAACTCAAAATGTATAAATAAAAAATAAATCCATAAAAAATTAAAGTAAAATGAATAAGTAGTAAATAAATAAATAAAGCAAATGAAATTAAAGTTGAAAAAATTTGTAATTGAACACGTGAAAAAAAATTGTAAAAATGAAGTGGAATATTTTTTAAATCACTCTCCTTCACTTTCTCTCTCCCTCTAATGTAACTCGACCAGACTCGAGCCAACCCGTATAATAGATACTGCAATGATGTTGGATTGTGTGACGCACAGGTGAGCGTATTAATATATAGATTTTATAATACCGACCAACATTCTACAATATTGACCTACATTCTACAATACTGACCTACATTCTACAATGCTGACCTACATTCAAATTTGAGAGAATTATAGCATGAGAGCATTAAAAATCGAAGAAAAACTAGCATTTTTGTATGTTTTGTTCAATGCATTTATTCTCAAACTGGGTTCAAATCCTGCATTGCTCTCATGTTGTCATTCTTACCTTCGTGTGGCATTATTGAGCTTGTTATAAATAATCTGATGCTGAAAGAGAATCATACTCATATGAGAGTGAAATCCAATCGTCAAGTGATCGGCAGACTTGCGCGCTCTGTTGAAATCGTTAATTTTTATTATCAGCCAATGTTCGGTGAACCAATCTTAAATTGAATTATTCCAATTTCTTCACCCGTAAGTTGGTTCAGGAATGCTCCTAGCATTTTTGTACTAAAACAAAGCAATTCATTAAAATCTATATTTATATCTAATTGTAAAATGCAACGTTTCGACGTATCTAACATCATCCTCAGGCTGGACAAAAATAAAGAAAAATTTCTGTCACATTGGAAAACGCAAAAACTAAAACTTAAGTAATATAGACTAGATTTGTGGATCACAAAAGACGACAGTGACTAGACAATGGATCAAATTTTTATCGCAGAAATAGTAGCAGGACTGGATCTGTTGTACAAAAACCTCGATGTTCACCACACGAGAAACCAGAGAAAAATGGTCGAGCAGCCTCGTCATACCTAGCAAGATGAAGTTCTGCTAAACAGTTTAAGAGCGAAAAAGTCATTAGTGTTTTCATTAAGGGAAGGTTTAATTTCATGAATGTGTAATGCTTCAATTGTATGAGTAAATGAATATATATGGATGGGTTGCAACTATGGGCAACACGAAAATGATTGAAGATGGAACCTTGATATTTATGAGCTGTTAATCTTTGCTTCAGGGTCATTCTGGTCATGCCAATGTAACGTTTATCAAGAGACTTACATTCTCTTCTGTTTCATTTAAATTGATAGATCGCACCGGTCATGTCCATGCAGATGCAGACAGATTATTTTTTACTAATTGGTCACTGATTTTACGAATTTTATAGTACGCGGAATCTTGATTAGAAGTTTCTGGATTTATTGGCTTAACAAAGGCTTAAACAATGTTTTTAAAGTCCCGTTCGTCAATTTTGTAATTATTTTGCATATGATTTTCTAAAGAGTATTGATACGGTTTGCATTTACTGAATTATTGCCACCGCTCATGATTCGGTTCAAAAAATTATCAATAGTTTTATCAATCAAGATGTTGGGAATGTTGTTATTTACAAGTAAACGTTTAATTCGAAGCATTTCGGAGATGAAGTTTTCCCAATTACTGCAAACTTTATGAGTTCTATTTATCAAGGTATGGATAACGCCTTCTTAATAGATTTGCTGAGCTTCACAATCGTAATTAATAGTTTCACCAGAATGGGAAGGTTGGACATGAACGGATCTATGGAATGAACCGTTAGAAGCTTCAACCAGATGTGTCATTTGTGATATGTGGTTTTACATCCGATGTAAAACCGAGCCTTTACTGTAGATATGTGGACGACATTTTTGTTGAAGTATAAGACCATGAGCATCTGGAAACGTTAAGGAATTTGTTTGTTGCAAAATCTGTTTTAAATTTCACGTGTGAGTTAGGTGTACGCGGTAAGCTCCCATTTTTAGATGTTCTGCATGGTTGAAGCTTCTAACGGTACATTCCATAGATCCGTTCATGTCCAACCTTCCCATTCTGGTGAAACTATTAATTACGATTGTGAAGCTCCGCAAATCTATAAAGAAGACGTCATCCATACCTTGATAAATAGAGCTCATAAAGTGTGCAGTTGTAAGGCCAGGTGTTGCTGCTTCGGCTGTTGAGTTCCGTTTGAGGCAAGTGAAGCAGCGGCCTTACTTATATACTTCTCCTGCAGTTGGTATCGATGATACGCGGAGGAGAAGTTGGAACTTTTTGGTAATTGAATTTACATTGAGATATATTACAATTGTAATAGAGCCGTTTCTCTAGGCTGTCTCTAGTGGGTGCCTGCGATGCACATAGTGATAAGAACTTTAACTATTATGCCTTCGTTCCTATAACTTTATCACTCTTCTTATTTCGTATTTTTCCTTGTGTGTATTATTGTTTGTGTTATTTTCAACGAAATAATAATTTTAGGATGCGTTTCGGTATCTGTTTATGCAAACAGAATAGCCGCCTCTGCATTTACGTGCGTTGGCCTGCCACCGCACCCTATTAGTCTGTTGTGGGTTGTATCGGTGTGCAGGTGTGCAGGGGCTTCTCGGGCGGTCCCTCGGGACCGCTGTGACCTTTTAATAATTTGTATAGGGATTGAGTGTTATTGTAAGGGTAACCGTTATTCATGTTTCACATTAGTAAATAGTAGTGTTCGTTAGTCTAATAATTCTTGAAGACCTGAAAGTCCGAACACGCAAAGATTATTTCAGATTATCCATTGTGTAAGTTTCAGTTTTCCGAATTGCAGTCTTATTTTTCGATCGTAAATAGTTGTCGAGCTCTATTGATTCACAGTAGCTTTGGTGAACGTGAAATGTTTTCCCTTTATGACTAGCTCTTACTATTGTTGTTGCTACTGCTACTACAGAACAGCGTTACCCAAAGGGTAGAAAATATGCACTACTAAAGTTCTGTGCGTGAATGTATTAAATTCCTGTGTATTTTCTGAAACTTTACATTGATCGTGTGTAACTTTCCATTTCATTTTTTGTTTTCCAGGCTCACTTGTCGGACTTGTTTACTTATTTTTTCGATTTTATTCTAAACGGGTTAATAAAGCCTGCACCTCACCGCCTCTTCCTACTTTCCACTGAGCAACATAGGAATAACTACGCTTAGTGGCTGGACCTATAACACAATTACTGAGCACAAAAAGATTAGATTTCGGATTTGAGGGGTAACTAAGGTAGGGCACTACACAGTAATTGGGAAAGCTTTCATTCCGAAACGCTTCAAATTAAACGTTTACTTGTAAGTAACAACTTTCCTAATACCTTGATTGATAAAACTATTGATGAATTTTTGAACCGAAGCATGAGCTGTGGCAATAATTCAGTGGATGCCAACCGTATCAATATTTTTTATGAAAATCAAATGCATAATAATTACAAAATTGACGAACGGGACTTTAAAAACATTGTTAAAACCTCTGTTAAGCCAGTAAATCCATAAAATTCTAATAAAGTATGCGTGTAGTATAAAATTCGTATAATCAGTGACCAATTAGTAAAAAATAATCTGTCTGCATCTAAATGGACATGACCGGTGTGATCTATCAGTTTAAATGTAGCAGAAGAGAACGTAAGTCTCTTGATCAACGTTACATTGGCATGACCAGAATGACGCTGAAGCAAAGATTAACAGCTCATAAATATCAAGGTTCCATCTTCAATCATTTTCGTGTTGACCATAGTTGCAACCCATCCATATATATTCATATACTCATACAATTGAAGCGTTACACATTCATGAAATTAAACCTTCCCTTAATGAAAACACTAATGACTTTTTCGCTCTTAAACTGTTTAGCAGAGCTTCATCTTGCTAGGTATGACGAGGCTGCTCGACCATTTTTCTCTTGTCTCTCGCGTGGTAAACATCGAGGTTTTTGCACAATATATCTAGTCCTGCTACTATTTCTGTGATTAAAATTTGATCCTTTGTCTAGTCACTTTCGTCTTTTGTGATCCACATATCTAGTCTATATTACTTAAGTTTTAGTTTTTGCGTTTTTCCAATGTGACTAAAAATTATTCTGTAATTTTTTCCAGCCTGAGGATGATGTTAGATAAGTCGAAACGTTGCATTTTATAGTTAGACAGAAATATAGATTTTAATGAATTGCTGTGTTTTAGTACAAAAATGCTTGGAGCATTCCTGAACTAACTTACACGTGAAGAAATTGGACTATTTCGTAGGGCTGAAAAGTTAGAAAAGAAAAGAAATTGTTTTGAGTGTTTTTTTCAGGAAATACTCATAACCTTAGTCAAAAATCTTTTTTGGTATAATAAATCAAAAATATTCCTCTTGTCAATTACAAAAAACTTTTCTTTGCATTCCAATGAGGGAATACTAAATGAGTTAATTCTGAGATAAATTCCAAATAAAACGAAGAGCAGCGTTATCATACAGCGTGTAGAATCCAAGATGCATGAGAACTGAGCTCTGAGACAAGCACGGCTGTGCGACACAAGAGGCTGTGTTACGCCAACATTACTGCTCTGCGGTCGCCGCAAACTTTTCAAGTCCGTCCGAGCAAAGAAAGGATTTTCTATTGAAATTGTTCAGCTCGGTTGAGAATTCATATCCGGGCACTTTTGCCAGGCTTCTGAGTTTTCTTATCCTTATTGAATTCCAGTCCGAGACGGAGCGCCACACTGTCACAAGTCTCCGCCGTCTGAGGCCGGGGAATGTCCGCAAATGATGGGGGAGGGAGAGAGGGATGTAGAGAGGGAGGGATGGAGGGATGGGGGAAGGGGACTGAGAGATGAAGGAACACGGGGCAGATGGTAGAAAGGGGAGGGAAGCATGGGAACACCATTTAAAATTCAGGTGGGGAAGGGAATACCTGGGATGAATGGCAGGGATGAAGAAAGAAACACCATGTCAATGCGAGATAGGGGAAGGAAGGAGCGAGAAGAAGGAAGGAGCGCACGGAACCCAATTTGAAAATCGCGTACCAAAAATTTGACCTGAGCCTCTCAGTTGCTTCCGAGCAACCAATCTGAAAACATGGATTTTTTACCACGGATTGCCTCTCGGAGTAGAGTAACGATTCAGTGGAGTAGAGTTGTTAAGTCGTGCAGCAAGGAGCGCAGTAAGCGCACACCTCATTATACAGTAGAGCAAAAGGCAGAAAGCTGACGCGTTAGTTGCATTAGCTACTATTCAATTACTTCTCAGTAAATTGATTTCACATTTAAGCATAAGAACAAAGTTCCCACAACTCAAAGGAACTCATTTTCAAGCCTGCAGCTCCTAGCAAGAGCCACCACTTCAGTTTCAAGTCTCCAGATTGTCATCACAATCCAAAGTCAGTTCTAGGTACAATATTGAGTACTTTGAAGAGTTTTATAATTTCCTTTATTTCTAGATCAGGCGGGAAGCACAGTAGCTTTCAGTTATGCCGCCTGTCGCTCACACTTGTGTGCCACCCACATGTCCTGCCTGTTGCTCGTGTAGACCTGTAATGCGATGCTTGAAGGACACTTGGTTGGTCCTGAGTGGTGTATTTTACTCACAATGAGTCCTTTCTTCGCGTACTCTCGGCTTTAAAGTTTTGTCTACTTCTTCGAAGGAATTTTTACTTTTAAAATTCTGACAAAAAGGCCTAGGAGTGACAGAGCTCTCTGACACATAAAATGTCGCTGTATTACAATCAAAAAGAGTGGAGTCAAATAAATATAGAAATCTAGAATTCCTGATATTTCACTATTCTCGCTTGGTTTTTGGTCAGAAATCTGATATAAAAAAGTTATTACAGAAACTCATTTCACTTCAAAAAAGTCACCACTTTTTTAGCCTTATGGGAATAAGCATTGTCCTAATTGAAAACAGGTCGTTGAACAGAAGCTTGTTGAGGTTGGCGTGTTGCTTGAGAAGCTGCTGCTAAACATCAGCATTAAAATGACTATGCAGATATCCTGCAGAGGATACACCCACTGAGAATTTCCTAGTAAACAAACAATGGAAAAGAAAATCCCATCCCAAAGCAAGCAACGTTTTTGCAACCGCATTGAAAAACACATTTTATTTCGCCGAGAAATTTTCTACCTGTCTGATCTATATGTGTCAAACTTTGACCGTATATGGGAATGAAAATTAGACGAGCAAGTGTAAATCAAGTCGTGACAATATTATGACATATGTCACGAAACAGGTTTGGCGGTCGCCTCTGTTTACGTAATGAGGAATTTAAAACTCACAGTAGAAGAGGAAAAGGAACATTAAGATCGGAAGAAACACAGAAGGAGAAAGAATGGAACAGGTGGAAAATAGAAATAGCAAGTGACTGTTCTGCTCACCCATACCAGTACCCTGGTTCAACACAGGAAAATGAAAACTACCAGTAGTGCATTTTTAATTACATTTATTCACAACCTTACATGACAGCACGTGATCTGCGCACATACCTCGGTGACAAAAACACCCAAGACAATTATGAAGAATTACATAAACACACTCTTAGCGCATTCTGGCGCGCGCGAATAGGCACAAAGCATATGATTGCAAATCCCATATGGCTCCCATAACTCTCGTATAGCTCGAAGAACGACAATACTGTAGAATCATTTTCAAACTTTTCCCAAACTCTCAGCGCCTGCGCAAAAGGATGCTACGCTCAGCCGCTTGCTCCACTTCCCTGATGCTGATATGTAGGTAGTAAGGCGATGACGCTTCAGCTCGGTTTGCGCCATTTTGCATCACTTCGATGCAGCCCCCCCCAAGCCATTGAGCCGCCCTGAGAACAAAAGGCATCTTAAGTGATCTATTCCCCTTAATAAGCCTTCATTTCCTGTCATTTTAACAACTAATTTTCCCTTCTAATTTGGATTTCAATAATTAACTCTCAATAACGTACTGTTCCACAAGATTCCCACGAGATTCCAACGGAGAATGATGATTTATTTCTAATGAAAGGTGAATAACACAAAAGACATATTAGTTCAGAAGTTTAGCATTTGAATGAAATTACTTGACTTGCCAAATGGCGTCATTGATATTTGTGGCCGGCTCTGGCCGCACAATGTGCTACAGACAAATGAGCTTTTCCCCACCCGACAGAATATTAAAACGACGATCTCACTACTGTTAATTTACTATGCGGTAACTAAAGAAACCCATTTAACATGAATTTCATCTGAGAAATAATTATTGAGCTCATTTTCAACCCATGTTCAAAAATAAAAAAATCACAACACCCTGCTTGAGAACACGATAATAAAAAACCCAATACACTGCTTAAGACGGCATCTCAATCACTGACGTTTCTCGATGACACTTCCCAACTCTAACCGGCCTTGATACACAACGTAAAAACACTACATGTCTTAATGATGATTTCTCCCCATTGTTTTAAAGAACCAAAATTAATATTCTAAATTGATATCATCCCATAAAACTCTCTCACTTCCTAAAACGCAAAAATTTGCTCACCTCCCCTTTGTTGCTCTCTGGGCCTACATCTTGCCCAAGTGCTCCACCAAAACAGGGAAACAGTGAAGTGGGCAACCCCTTTCTGACGGTGCGTTTATATCTGCCCAAGCCTAACTGGAGCGCGATGCTTGCCCGCGAAAAATTTGATGCTCCTATTGGTTCGCCCGTGAGCGTCACCTCTTTATGCTTACGTGTCCCTCGCTTTCATCTTATATTACTACGCACAGCCCGCTCAAATCCTTTTATAACCCCCAAAACCCCTTCTTCCCTCACTTGTAGTGAATGAAATTTAACCCTATACTTTTCTATGCTATCTATTTATGTTGCAATCGGTCCTTATGTTTGCCTCTGTGCATGCTAGCTCTACATTCTGCGCCCGTCCCTCGCATAAACCCCCCTTCTCTTGGGAGGTATGCCCCTATTTCCCTCACGGACGCGCCCGGCTGTATTTCCAGTACTTTTGCTGCTAGCTACGGCTAATGTGTAGGTTTATGAATATGTATAATTAACATGTATCATTACACATACGAGTAAATGCTGAAAAATAACTTATGGGCAAGACGAAGGTCAGGGACTTCTCATGGCGTCCTTAAACAACGAGTCCAAATTTCACTTGTTCTAACACAGACAGAACACTGACGCACCCTAGACTGAACGATTTTGGTTTCATGAGAGGGAAGGAAAAATGAAATTTGAATTTGTCGAATTATTTTAAGGACTCGAATGACAACGGCATGTTCTAGAACAGCCTCAAGCAATCGAGTTAAAACAAACTAGATTTGAGTTACCCGATAAAGAGGATAAAGTTACTACTATTCTCTAATTGGGATGGTTCTTTTCGAAGATCAGCTAAATTCAAAGTTTTTGAAGAGAAACTTTAAATGGGAAATTAAAATTTGGGCGAAATATACGTTACTTTTAAGATGCATTATGGCAGCACTCGCAGATTGAACCGTATGACACAAAACAGTCGACTTTCCGGGGACGCGGATTCCAATCATCAGTTTATTCCTTGCCTAGGTCCAGTCTGCAGTTCATGGCTGCCAAGTGTGCTTACTTACACACTTTGACTGCAGCAGGTAAAGTGGAAGCTTAATTTTCAATTTAAATTTACAGTGAATTGCAGTAAGCAATGTTGAGAATACCAAACATCGAGTTAGTTTAGCTTTGTTCAAGTATTTTTAAAAATCTAGTTTGTGACTACTGGTTGGTTGGTCAGTAGCATAATGGAAACTCCCGCAGTGACCAATATGGGTCACGCTGCAGTCAAAGTATTTAGGTTAGGGCTAAGTATTTACTACCTCTAATGTACTCACTGACCTGTTCTGTCTTTACTGTTTACTTTACTTTACCTGTTCTTTACCTGACGTGCCTTCTTCTGTCATAAAGATTAATAGAGATCAAATAGCTCAAGTATTTCAAGGGATTTGAATTAATTGATTAATCTTACAGGTATTGTGTTCCAAAATTCCCATTGCTCTGATGGCTTTCGTTTGTAGTGTAAAAAGTATTTTAAAGTTACTTCTGTCAACACATGACGTGCCTTCATTCCTTATTGAGGGTTAGTTAAGCTTCTCTAACCCCAGCAAAGGTGTTCCCAAAGGAGGAAGGAGGAAGGGGCAATTTTTTATACTATGGGCGTAAGGGATCTTGGGTGTAAGTATAAAGCGTGTTCCACCATGCGCATAATTACAGAAAGATTGAAAGTAGTTTATAGAACTATATAAATGTTGATGAAGAAAAAATATGTACTCAAAAATAGGACAGAAGGGAATCGAAGAGCGACGGTCTGTAGCAAAACAAAACAAAAACATATTCTATTTCAATGAAAAGAAAGTTTACCTAAACTTCAGCTCAGGAACTCCCTTCCTCTCCTTTGTGCGCTAATTCCCACAGATACACTAGGTGTATCCTCCCTGGAGGTCCTCCTTGTAGAAATGGATGGACCAATGCCGAATGAAATATTTTAAAGCTTCGACAGGAGAGATTATTTTACTTCAATTGAGAAAGGCAGTAGATTTCGATAGTTTAGTACCAACGTGATAGATTTGTCCTTTGTAAGTTAGATTTTCATTGATAAGAATGTCTAAGAATTCGAATAAATTAATTTCTTCATTCAAACAATCAGTCATTTTGATGGACCATTCAGCCACTTATTCCACGTACTTTTGTGTAGTTTTCATTGGAAAGGGTTGAAGAGAGAGTCCCATAGCCATCACAAAACATGAATTTTAAGTTAACGTATATTCAACAACGCGTCAGAAAAATATCCAATCAGAAAAGCTTCCAAAATACATCGTTACGGCACTCCCCGACTAATATTGAGCATAGTTCCGATTGTGAATTGCCTACCGCAGTAAGTTCCACAGTTTTGTTAGGTATGACCTAAGCCATTAAATGAGCCACGAGCATTTCTCTACTGACGCAGCATTAGAGCTTCCAGGGCAACATGTCTCCACAAATACAGTGTATCTCAGATGTCGCTTACCATGCAGGTTGTTTTCGCTGAGGATGATTGCGGTTGAATTCTTTGAGCTACAGAGCGTCCTGTTACTCCATACCTTCCAAACTAAACAATCAATTGAGCTCTTTCTTGTACTTTTAGTGTCTCACCCATATCAAATCTAATCTGAAATATGAAAAGATATTATAGTAAAATGCTGAACGGATACTCAACAATGATGGAGAAAACACATCTCCTCATCTTACCTGGAGTACAGACACTCCAGATGATACAGAATTCGCTGAGTCGGTGCTTTTTTCGCACCGGAATCATTTGGTTTGCCATAGAAAAATTAAACTGACTACATTAACAGCGCATTTTTGTTGTAGGACTTTTTTATTTGGGAGTCACAAACGAGTCTATTACCGCTAGTGCCATTTTTATCTGCGTTTTTAAAATGGTGAGTTAGTGGAGAAATTTTTAGACTGTTTTGGAGAATACGCAGGGCGAGGCTATGGTTGATCAGGTCTGAGCGGATCATGTATGTTATTTCTGACACACACTTCAACATTCTCATTTGTTTCGATTTAACCCTTTATAGACCAACTTCCTTGCTGGAGGACATTAGGAAATCACTCACATTGTTTTTATACTCCAAATGTTTCAATGAAAAGTTCACATTTACTGGGTTTCATGTATTATAATTTAAGAGATATTACAGTAATATTTCGTTCAAGGACCAACAAATTTGGTCGTTACGAGTTTTAATTCTATCTGTTCATTTTCCAGTTTCTTTTACAGCTTAGCTCATCTGAGGCATTAGTAGACGTGAAAAGGAAGCAATCATTTGTATTGTGTATGCCCTAATTGGAGCAGAGTTCATTCCTCTCAACTGACACAACGACGTCTAGAGTTGCATCAACGTTCGCTTGTGAATGTTTCTGTGCAACATATTTTGAACATTATATTAGGTGCTACAATGAACGTTATACTACGGACATAATATTTAGGTGCTACAATGAACGTAATACTACGGACATAATATTTAGGTGCTACAATGAACGTAGTACTACGGACATAATATTTAGGTGCTACAATGAACGTAGCACTACGGACTTAATATTTATGTGCTACAATGAACGTAATACTACGGACATGATATTTAGGTGCTGTCATTAGCATTGTTTTATGAGCATTGTATGTAATTGGTGTAGGAGAACTGCAGTGTTGCATTCTCCAGTCATCGTATCATGCAGCAAGAACATTCACACGACATTCACATTCTCGTGCAGCTCACAAGATTCGCCTTTCGTCGTCCAGTTGTTGTGGAACGAAATACGTCAGTGACAGCATCTCTTCCTGGCGTGAATGTGTTAGTGTTACATCCAAACAACTGCGTAGAGGGGTGCAGTTAAGGACTCGTATCCGTGCTTTAATGTTGATTTTATCAACACCCTTCAACTAGTGTTTGCAATTCCGGGACAAAATGAAAATCCCGGAATCTTCTGGAAGTCAATCCCGGGAATTCCCTGGATCCCGGGATTTCTTTATATTTTACATTTATGCCATCGTTATTTGTTGCCCATGCCCATCGCAGTATTTGGCGATTTAGGGAACGAAAAACCTTTATTTGAGAAGGATTCTCTAATGAATTCACTCTTTTGTAACTGTATTTACTGACAAGCCATCAACTGCTACAAGCTTGGTCACTTGTTCTTCCAGAGTACTTTGATGTACCTGTACAAAACTTGTTATTTTTGTTTGTTTAGGATTAGTGCTTTCACCACTGCTCTCCCTTGCATGAGAGCGCTTTGTTCCAATGCGAATTCGTTTTTCTCAGCTACTAGTTGACGGAACTGGGTCTAAAGTTTCAGGCTTCACTATGTTGTGTTTACTCTTTAGGTGATGTTACAAACCACTGGTAGACCAGCCTTGCAAAGTAAATTCTTGCCGAACTTTACACACTTCGCACTTTCTCCAGTCGCATTTTTACCATGGTATCGCCAGACAGAGGCTTTAGTTCCTACAACATCGCCCGTTGCCATCGTATCTATTACAGTCTTTTTTTTATTACATGCAAAACCATAACAAAAAATATATTCTGATGCAATAGTTAAACTATATTTTGAGATTGTGTAGACTACACTGCCTAGTGATGTAAATTGCAATAATATTAAACACTTAAGTCCCATCTTGATAAATCATATTAAACGGCATGATTTTAAGGTTTTTTCTCACTAATATCTTGAAATGTGTGTGCTATTTTGAATCCCGGGAATTCCTGAGAAAAAAGGAATTTCCGGACCCGGAAATTTCAGCCCAAAATCATTCTGCATCTCGGGATGCAAACCCTACCTTCAACATTATTATCATTACTACCATAATTATCCCTGACACTCTTGCACAACGTCTCCTTGCCTGGCAGCGACGCTGTCACTCAGAGCAGCGCTCGTGCATTCGAATTCGAAATGAAAAAGCAAATCTGCGAATGGAAAGAAATCAGTAAAGTACAATATTCTGCATACATCCTATTTTCATTATGCCGGAAAAAAGCAATAGTGAAATAATTCAACTCTACAGCAAGACTCCAACATTCAAACTTCATCTTCTCGCAGAACAAAAAATCACGTCGGTGATAATGTATGCAGGCGTCGCACTGTTTGTGCTCGGAACTAAATTAGAATATGCCGCGCCGTTGTGACATTATGACATTTACGAAGCGTGCATCTCAGTGAAGCTCTGCCAGGAGAACAAATTACACGATAAAGCGAACGGAAGCTTTTACGGACAAACGAATCGCATGTTTTCGCAAGACGCAATTAAAGCGCCTTGCGTTTGCCCACTTTCTCGCTTCTGTCATAAGCTTGTTTTCGGCGCGATTCTTTTTTTTGTGCACAGAAAGTTTAATCTCGAAGTTTTCCAGGAGTGTTCCATTTTGCATGGGAATTGCTATTGGGAAAACATGTTTAGACTCCAACACCTTCGGGGATTTTAAGATTCTCAATCAAATTTCCCGAATCTTTTCTGATGACAAATTTTGTTGGTGCGCCTGGCGCACAAGTGACACTGGGACAGCACGGATGAGACCTGCGCTGTTGTGACTCTCTCCGCAACTCTTTATTCTCCCTGAGCCTTTTTGGATGGCGAGCTGGACCCATGCTGGTATATCTTAAGTTTATTTCCCTCGAGGTCATCAACTCCTACACCATTGTTATTGGCCTTGAGTTACTTTATCATCTTCAAATACTTCTTCATCTTTAATTACCTCATCATCTTTAATAACTTCTTCATCTATAATTACTTCATCATCTTGAATAACTTCTTCGTCCTTAACTACTTCATCATCCTCAATACTGTAGATTGTAAAATATTTGAATCATCTATAGATATATCACGCCCTTTATCATTGTGCAGCTTTTTTGAGGACATTACAAAACACCTTTTTTACATCACGCAATACCTCTCAGTAATGGGGGTCTAATCGGAACTGTTTACATTTCTAGACAAAGTAGATTGTTCAAATTTCAACAATAAATGCATGATAGAACGTGACAGTAAACTTCAAAACTACAGAGTTTTCGATTGATAAATGCTAATTGTTATTAATATAATATATAGGAGAACAAAAGTTTGGAACACATTCCAAAAGAAACATTTAGTCTCTCGTGACATGTCTTATGTTAGCAAACACGGCTCTACGTACTGAAAATAAACTACCGTAAAACGTTTGCAGCGTTTTAGCAGTATTTTATGCACGTATTTCACTCCTTCACATATATTTCTGTCAGCTTGGTGCGAGTAGTAGTGTTTTCTTTGAACTTGCTCTTTCAGTTCTCTCTGTAAATTTTCAATGCGATTCATGTTAAGGGATTGGCTTGGGCACCCAACATCAACTATCATGTTCTGTTCAACACGTTCCGCGCGTGTTGGGTCATATGTGCACCACTAGGTAAATATACATATGTGTACCACTAGGTAAGTACACATATGTGCACCACTAGGTAAATACACATGTGTGCACCACAAGGACAGGTATAAATGAATGACGTTTCATTGGCTTCGTGACTTTTTTTAAAAATAACTGTAATCATACGATGCGAAATGTTATTGTGTAATTGTTTCTTCTATATTTCTAATGAAGGATACAAATACATTCGAGCAGTAAAATCGATTTCTCAATTCTGTTACCTACAACCTAATCAAACCAAGCGTTAACATCGGCGGTGAACGTGCTAAGCCCTGCCTTCTGTTAAGTTAACTGCGGGCTCAGGGTCATTGTCCTGCAGGAAGGTCCATCCGCAATTCAGTTTCAGGGAACGCGCTTAACCCAAAATCTGCGGCCAAATAATGTTTTTTAAAAACTACTTAGTCCTATTTCATCCTAAAAATGTGAAAACACGTTTTGTGTTATTTTGTGTACCACTAAGCACACAGTGTATGTTTAGCACGCACTCTGAACGAGCACTCTGATTTATACATACAAGTATATAATTATCAATGACTGAGTAGAATGAGTGACCTTGCTACGTGTGAGGCAAATCTGAATTGACTCAAGAAATGAATGCAATCCTTAAACAATTTCTGTTCTTGATTGTCAACAGTAGTGACATTAGACGGGGGAATTAACTTGGGAATAAATGGCAGTGTAAACTTCACCTAGAAAAAAGTTTTTGCCGGGTATCAGAATTTTGTGAAAATTGTGTTCTGAGGTAAAATTTGAGGAACAAAAGGGCTCGAAGGAATAAATTATGACAGTGTGAACATTACTTAGAAAAATATTTTCCCGGATATCGAAGTTTTACGAAAATTGTGTTTTGAGCGGAAATTTGCGAAACAAAAGCGCCCGAGTAATTGTGTGGTGTGAGGTGCAGGGAGCAATGCAGGAGCTGAGCTGCCAGACATTAAGCTCAGTCTGTGAAACTTATTGTCCACAACCAACGACTTGAGAAAAGGGAGAAAAAAGGGATGGAACGTATGATGGCTGGAAAGCTTTAAAATAGAGTGGCCTCTACATTTGATGTTGATGCACTTGCATAGCCATAGAAGACTGTTGTATAAAAGGGAGAATTAAATACTAAAAATAGAAGAAGGGATTTGAGGACAGATGGTAGAACTTGACGAGAGTGAAAATAATGAAGTAGGGAGAAAAAAATGAGCACAACGAGTGATAGAATGGAGCTTAATTTCAAAGGTGTCCTATAGTGTCGCTAAAATGAAGCAATAAAAGATGGCAATAAATACGAGTATAAAGATAAATTTGCAGTGACGACAAACCGTCGGTAGAAAATTGTGTCTCAAATACTACGATGCACTGAAACAACTTCAAAAAATGTTTCAGTTTGACAAAGAGTGAACACCCATGAAATAGTCGACAAAATCAAGAAGATTCTGCCTGTCTGTTGGCAAAAGTCTCCCTGTTAGTAACGTACGTGAGAGGACATTTGCAGCGTTCCTCTGGACAGAAAAGTCATCATAGCTTCTTTCTCCAATAGGAGTTAGGAACTGCTGGGGAGCCAAGGATCTACAATGGAAAGGTGTACCAAGCATTCTGAAAGGGGGGATAGCATGATGACTGAGTGTGGTGACTGCGTGGGGGGAGTAAGTGTGGTGATTGAGGGGGGAGTAAGTGTGGTGACTGAGAGGGGAGTAAGTGTGGNAGTAAGTGTGGTGACTGCGCGGGGGGAGAAGTGTGGTGATTGAGGGGGGAGTAAGTGTGGTGACTGAGGAGGGAGTAAGTGTGGTGACTGTGGGGGGGAGTAAGTGTGGTTACTGCGTGGGGGGAGTAAGTGTGGTGACTGAGTGTGGTGACAGTGTGGTGACATCGTAACGGTCCCACACCCGTTTTAGAACCAGCCAGCCTCCCAGGAGGCGGGTTTCATACCCCAAACCTCACTATACTTCGAGCCCAGTTCATACCTCGAACCCTGTTCATTCTTTAAATCCAATCTGATTCTCGATTCCAGTCCATGCTTTGCAGCTGTCATTCCTGCTGATACAAATACGCGTGACGTGAAGGCAGACGCTATATCGCTTATGGTCAGGTAAGACCAGGCAAGGCTAGGCAATGCCAGGAAAGACCAGGCAAGACTAGGCACGGCAAAGCCAGGCAAAGCCAAGCAAGACCAGGCAAGGCCAGCCCGCATTAGCAGCTCAGCCCGTCAAAAAGTTGGCGTATCTCCATCACGAAGCCTCGAGTGAATCTGAAGCACTCGATAATGACGGCATTGTTTCTTTGAACTCCGTGAAAATTGAGATGCAAAACTCAGATGGGTGCTTGGGGCGCTTCATCGGCCGCTCTCGGCCCAAACGGCGGCAATTAAAACGGAACAAACTTAGACTTTTAGGAGCCCGGCGCCATTGAAGCGACTCGCCCGGAAAACTTTGCCGGTCTTTTCTCGGTAGCTTTTTGGTATCTGAGAGCCGTTATTTCTTTCAATCAGGCACAATAGGTTGAATGAAGCAATTCACGGCTGGCCTCGAGCTAAACAAAGAGCCGAGTTTTCGACGGAAGAATTTTTAGCGTGATCTGATCCGAGACAATTGTCAGGCGGATCTTCGGGAGACTTCGCTCAGATCAAACACACTTCGCCACTTTTTCTTTCTCTTGCCTACGTTTGGCGCTAATTGAATGGCCCCGATAAGGCTCCGAGAAGGAACCTGGGCTCCATTTTCTCCAGCCTCTCGCTCCACTCACTGACTGATGCTCCATAGAATACCTCTTTCAGATCCATTTGCATCCATTTTAAATTTCACAGAAATTATACGTTTCGATGAAAATGAAGTGGAAATAACGCAGGTGTCGTGTTATTTTTGAAACCTTTAGGTTTTGAAATTTTCTTGCACGAGAGAAGTGATCAACTTGTGTCTGCGTAGAGGTGCTACAGTGAGCGTGAGTGTGAAATTGGCAGTGAGCGTGGTGTGCGTCACCCCACGTGAGCGTGGTGCTCTCTTGTTCAGTTGATCATAGATGCTCACACCAAACTTTCCATCCAGAATCCATTCAAGTAGCCCACAAATGAATTATTCTTATTTAATGAACGAATTTGAAAACTGAATGAATATTAATTATCCTTTAAGGAAACTTGATTATCCTTTAAACTTTAAGCTTATAAGCTTTAAGGAAAGCAGCCTAGCGGCGCGATGAAGCGCTCCCAGCAGCAGGAATGAAAATATCCACAACTTCTTAAGACGTTGTGCTGCTCAGCTCGTGTCCGATAATAAGAACGAAGGTTAACATAAGCAGAGGAAATTTGGGTGTGTCGTTCTTTACCTTTTTAGGATTACATCTTTTACTTGGCGATAACGCAAATTTATTAAAAATTTAAAAGCGAAGAATAAAATTCAAAACATTTTGAACGTTTCGGGATAAATCCCATCATCAGCTGAAAAACACACATGAAAGTAAATTTGATTAGTTATAGAAACCAACGGTTCATGAGACTATAATAAATTAGATATAAATGCACAGTGGGAAGGAACTAGACATATCATTTAGTGCTGGTCTACCCTTTGAAATATGCAGAGACTCTAAAATACGTACATCAGTGAAATTTGACCCTTGCCCCATGATTGAAAAATTATTATTGGAGATTATTGAATCGCAGTTGTCTGCTTGAACACTGATTGCAGAATGGGGTGGTTGTCCTAGCCTTGATCCTGTGCGGTAGCTAACTCCCCTATGCTCAGCGATCCTCTGTCCTAGGGTGCGACCGGTGCAACCGACGTACCTGGATGCACACTGTGCACAACAATATTCATAAATAACTGAGGATTACATCGCAACGGGAAGTTTCTCCTTGAAACAGAAAAATGATTTAATAGAAAAATTGTTCACAAGAACAACATGTAAATTAATTTTGAAATATTTAACCACAAGAGATTTTAGCTTTTCTTTTAGTTTCTCAGATTAAGCACCGAAATACGGAAGAGAAATGTAAAGTTTGTTATTTGGGTCATCGGTGGTCGGATGACCATTAAGCTTTTTGGACAAAAACTGCTTCAACTGGGACTCGAATAAAGTAACTGGATATCCATTGTTAACGAAAAATTTTCACTTTCACTTTATGGGATTGTAGTGACAATTCCAAACTTCTACGATCTGCTCATGGTGAGTCATTTCAAGTTTTTAAAATGGGCCGTCTGAAGTAATAAGGTAAACATTGGAAGGTATATTTCTATGTTTTGGTGATATGAGTCTTTTAATTTGCTGAATGAAAAGTTATTAGTAAGAAAGAAGAAAGCTACAAAAGTGTTTGAAAACCGAAAACAGCACAGCTAGAGGTGCGAAGACTCCTTTGACCACTTCGAAGCCACTCGGCCGAGACAGGCGATCCGTGGAAAAAAATTGAAACACAATAGCAAACTACAGCATGGAAAGGAGTTTGAAAAACAGTTTATGAAACACAACCCTCGGCTGAAGCTCATTGTTGCGATTAAAACGTTTTTTTGAAGTTGTGAGTTATAAATGGCTCACATTGAAGGAATCAAGAGAGATAAAAGGTACAGGACAACATTTATCAAACATTTCCTCGTCAGCTTTTCCACGAATGTATAAAGATAAACATTCAAAGTATGCAACGAGTTATCTATGAAAATTAACTTCAGAAACATCCACGGCGGAGCCGCGCGTCAGGATGGATGGCCACGCTAGAATGACCAAGAAATGAATTAGGCAACGCCGAGACGCTCTCATGACGCGACGCTCTCTTCATCTACACTTGAACCCAACCCAGCCCCTCTGGTCAGTCTTCAAACAAAAACTTTGTTTTAGAGGCCAAGAGTGCAACACTAAATCATAACTAAAGGATCAAATATTGCTTTTAATGTTATTTTGTTCCTCCTAATAGAGTAGCAGTACGCCGCCTCACAGGGACACATTTGCGATATGTGGGCGCCACCACTGCCGCAGTCTCCCTCGTCCCGTGGCCCAGAACTGCTACACTTGACGCTCTGTTGCGTCACTAATTCACCATAAGACCGCAGCGCATATTTTTGTCCCAGTAAACATAAGGAGAACTGACTCACAGATTTATTTCAGTACCTCTCTCGTTATCACTAAGTACTCCCTCATTGGTCAAATTTTTGTACGGAAAATTTCACGCCCAACGCTAAATTAAAGAGTAGTGTACGACGTCCAATTGCCAATGGCGAGCTATCTCTTCAAACACACGCAATGCTCGTGGAGCTCTACTTCACGCTGCTCGCAAGATATAACGAAATTTGCAGTTAGCCTTGTCTGTTACAGGGAGCCAGTTCCCGTTCGGCATTCACTAATATGTTTTCTTTTTCAATTCGGACTCCGTCCCTCAGCGACGGAAAACAAAAATCCCTCGAAAGCCCTGAAAAATAAAATATCTCCTGCAATGGAAAAATAGAAATCCTTAAATGAACTTTCGTGAAAGAAACTGGGCAACGTAGGGAACCTAAAGTGAATTTTCCCAGAGCTCTCTAGCGTACTGCCACCGCTGAGGTTCAAGTAAAATGAATTTATTTACGTTTCTTCCTTTGAACTTTTTTATCACGGTTCATTAATTAATGAAGCCAAGCCCATTCATCACACCGAAAACAAGTTACTAGAAACGCAATAGACGCTATATACGCTGCGTTGTGTGCAGACGATTGTGTCTCCTCAGTTTCCTTTAACTATTGGAAGAATTTTACTGGTGCTCATTGAAATTTAAAATTTCCCCTTCAGCTTTTAGAAATACTGTTAAAGTATTTCAGCCGATTTGGCAAAAAACCGCATTTCGTAGTTAACAGTTTTAGATTCAGTTAAAACGAGCAATGAATTAATTGATGCTAAGTAACAGCGCAGGTAGTTTAATCAACAAATTTATTTGAGGGAAAAACGTTCAGGAAGAAATGGCCGCATTCCAGCCGCTGTCGTTGCGTGACGCTGACAGAGTGGAGTGTCGGTTGAGTTGTGCAGCGTTCTACTATCGCCTGATCTAACATCAACAGCGAGAGGGAAGACAGGACAGATAAGAGAAGCAGACCATTAAAAAAACGACCGGAGCATGAGTAAAATTATTGAAACTCTTTCCTCGGCACTCAAATGAAACATCTCGATAAGAAACAGCATCCCACAAATATACTCGAAGGGAGAGCAATAAAAAGCTAACAACATCATTTAGCTTAACGAATGACAAGCGGCCGCACGCTCTCCGCCTGGCCGTGACGGCTGAAAAACAAGCTGGCAGAAAATGTTTCCTATCATCCATTGGCTGCGAGACCGCATCCGTTCATCCTCCTGGGATCAGCCAGGCCGTTGCTGATCTGCATGAATGATGTGCCCAGCCCTCACTTGCATCCCTCGTACGGCCCTCACTTGCATCCCTCGCACGGCCCTCACTTGCATCCCTCGCACGGCACTCACTTGCATCCCTCGCACGGCCCTCCCTTGGATCCCTCGTACGGCCCTCACTTGCATCCCTCGCACG
>JACJUY010005992.1:0-54677 GCA_014220935.1 Platorchestia sp. MABIK | reverse complement strand
AAATGCAGACCTGTGTAATTTTTTCCACTCGCTGTATTGAGTCTATTGACCAGTTCAAAAAAAAAAGTAAAAATTCAACGTTCGTTGTTGAGTATAGACTTACAATATGTTCAAAATAAGAAAAACCTTAACTTGATACAAACAATTTTTAATCTCCAGGAAAAAGCTATTTAAGTGCTGAATAATGGACCGCAGGCGTCCACGCAACGATTACTAGCGCTTGCATACTTTATACGGTCGTGGCGACGAGTTGGATGTTGAGGAAAACTCGGAGACTTTTTGGAGGTGTTTACTTGATGAAGGTACGCAAGCGAAAGCGACATGCCTCAGATGCCAGAGGCTTATAAAGCCTCCGAAGCGCATGTGGTGGGGTTGCGCACATTTTCTCCCCCACGTTATTGAAAGTGAGGTACATATCGTAAAGATTATTTTTAATTTTTAATCAAGTGATGTTACTCAAAAGAAAATTTTTTATTCATAAGATTAATCAGTACTAATCAACGTAGTTAACTGTTCCTCAGCGGGAAAATTATTGGAAATTAAAAATACAGAATAAAAGGAAACGCCTAACGCAAGCAGGAAGAAGGGAGGCAGCGAAGCTGGTTAACAATAAAAAGGGCCTTCTTCTTCAACAATATAAACTAAAACACGAGTTACTACACTACTAATGTAAAAATTAAAAACTGTCAGTATTTAGGGTAAGGGAATAAAATAAAAACGCCAGATCCACAAATATGAAAACATAATTAAAGAAAACTCAATATCGATTCGCATTAAATCAATGGCTATCAACAATTTTAAGTAACATTTCGAATTTAAACATGGATCTTGTGATATAAAGTAATGAACAAGTTGAACAATGGGTTCAAATATGAAAAAGAGATAACAATCCCGTAGAGTTCAATCTTTGAAAGTTGGTATCGTTCCCTCCCTCCTTGCTCAGAGACAGAGCACTGAGTGCAAGGTTAATTGCAGTCAAGGCTATCTACGTTTTGTTGACAGTCGCTTGGGCGCCAGGCTGTCTGCTGGACATCTCCCAGCAATTGAAAGTTGGAAGCATTTGAACAAGAATTATTGAACAAGTTAGAAGTTTTCAAAGTTGAGAATGGAACTATTTCACATCTTCATTAAAGCAAACGACGGAGTGAGCGCAGAGGTAAATTTGTAGACTGTAGAACTCGTAAGAACTTAAAGGTATGGTTACTATGTGTAGGGCTAGATTACGATTATAGAAAAAAATCGAGAAGGTGTCGAGTAAACATTGTGTATATGAAGAATTTTTTTATAAAGCATTTTTCAGCGGAGCTTCAATCTATGTAATGGGGGTTGACACGTTAACTAATGAACCGAATATAACCAATTTATTTAGAGCTAAATTAGGTTACACATTTGTTGACAGCATTCCGTAGGTCGCTGCCAGCGTCTGCATGTCGCATCATGTCAGATTGCACATTTACTATCACGTGTCCCCCTACAGTTACAGTGGTTACATTTCTGACAATGTTCCTTTTGTTTTGAACACGTTGCGACGGAGGTGAAAATCCTCCGTTCGTACGCGCTCGGCCAACAGTTCCATCTGTTTCCTAATGTAGTAGACTACGACTGTCAGGGCTATCATGACTACTAAAAGGATCATCAAAAGGACATCACTTACGCGGTTCGGTATGAAATCTGTATTGCTGTTTGCTGCTATCCAATCGTTAGTGATTTGGCCCTTAGTGTCGACCAAAGCTGCAGTTAGCGTGTCAACGCTAGCTGAACTTATCTTGTTTCCCAAAGTCTAATGATTCCCGTGTTTAGTACTTTAAAGTGATTGTTAGACGTTTCTCAGCCCCCAGGACCTGCAATTGAAACGAAAACAAGACTAGATTAGCATGGCCATAAAAATTTTAAAATGTTATAAACAACAAATGAAACAACTAAATCTAAACACAATCATCAATACAAATAAAATATAAATGTGCTTTTGAAAGTCAGCAGTGAAATGCTAACTATTTCTGAAACAGTTAACTGAGAAAGTTAAGACAATTTAGGTGAAAGCTATAAAACTGATTGCTAATCAGATAAGTTACCAACAGTATACAATCAGGAAATTTCCTATGAAGTATTCACGATGTATTTCGATTAATTTTCAATTTCCTCAAGTCTCGAGGTTGTATTTTTTCATCAACAGTGATGCTCTGTTGATGCAATTCACTGTTGATGCAATTGCATTTTGCTATTGCAGAACTCCCTCACCATTTTTAATTGGCTATCAAAATTCGAACGTAAGTGTTGATTGTTATCAAAAAACAAAATTCAAACTTAACACAGGGTAACCTGTTCATAAGGTTAATTCGTTTGCTGTTAGCGATGAAATTTCACTAATACAAGGGCACAAGCATATATGAGATTATTATAATGCGAAGCAAGTAACCCAAGGTAGATATTTAACACTTAATTAACACGTTATATAGAGTCATACAGTGGTAAATTTTTAGCAAAGTCGTAAACTGTCACGTCTTCAAATGTTAAAGTCGCATATATAGTTGTTATTTTTTTTAGGGGCAGCACATGATTTATGTTGCTCCTTTGAATTTAGTCTCCAATTTTGATTTCGACCCAGTGTCCTTTGATTTTGGTAATCATACCCGGCCCTCTCCACGTAAGATCTAATTTGTCCAATTTTAAATAGTTCTTTAATATAACCCTGTCTCCGATATTAAAATCTTGTCTTTGCGTTTTAGGTTACGATACAATGTGCGTTCAGCAGTGTTATTTATTATCAAATTCCTAACGTTCTCAACAATTCAAATTACTTCTTTTGCACGTAATTCACTAAATCTATTTCATTATCGTAGCTGTAAGAAATGTCGAAAGTTTCCGCCTGAAAATACAGACACGCATCTCTTTCAAATATGATGTAACTGGGAGGATCTCCCAATGTGGTATTTAGAAAATTGTTTATGGCATTCTCTACCATTTCCAATCACTGATTCCACTCTGTGTGAGTTAGGGAATTCATGTACAATTTCAGCAAATTGGTTATTTTCATATTATTTCGTTCGACAATTGCATTCGAATGAGGGCTAAAAGCTAGAACTTCTTTTTTCGCAATAGCGTGTATTTTGGCAAATTGTTTAACTGCTACTGATTTGAACTCTAACGCTTGGTCACTGAGGAACGTTTTTGGGTAGCCGAACGTTGCGAAGCAACTTTTTAAACATGATTTGACTGTATCAATACGACGGTTTGTGGTCGCATATAACTTGCGGTAGCGTGAAAATAAATCAATTACAACTAGTATGTATTTATTCTCATTACCGGTAATTTTGAGGGGACCGACAAAGTCCATTGAAACTACTTCAAACGGTTCTTTCGCTATAGGAGTCGTCAAAATTTTAATAGGTACGGAAGGCACAGCTTTGAGAAGCTTGCAAACCTCACAATTTTTCACGAACTTACGTTTTATGGTTTTTTCTAAACGATTAAAATGTTTTTACTTAAATTTGAATAGAGTGTGTAATGCATCTGTGTGATACATTGAATGGAGACCAAAAATATCTTTATTCATTAAAGAAATTGGCACAACAGATGTTAACATGGTACTAGGTCGTGTGTCAATCCGTCGTCGTCGATACAGTATGTCATTGATAACTAAATAACTCTGTAAGTCAGGTATGGAAGATATGCTTCTACGAAGTAATGTGTCTCTAACTTCAGTACAAAATGTGTCTTGTTTCTGCTCATGAATGAACTCGATTAAAGTCCAGGAAATGTCTTTTTCTGTTGGCACGGATTCAATTAACCTAGGGGTCATCTCTTGGTCGCTACCGTGAGATTGCTCTGAGTCGGTGGGTACGTCTGGGTTGGATGATGTCTGGTTCTTTTTTTGAGATCTTGTCTGAGCTACGCACACTTCAGATTCAGGTTTCAGCTGGTCACAGCTTTCTAATTTTTCAATAGTTAATTTATCATTGTCTGTTGGTAGCCTGCTTAGGAAGTCGGCTACGACATTTTGTCTACCTGGTAGATAGACGACAGGCTCGTATGAATGTACGTTAATGCGCCATCTTGCCATTGCTGTGTCCTCGGGTAATCTTTTCCCAAAAAGAGGTGCAAGTGGGCAATGGTCGGTATACACAATTATTGGATATGAAAATAATTAGGTATTTAAATGCTTTAAGAGCCTGGAATATGGCAAAGAGTTCTTTCTTGGTTGTGCTGCATCTTTTTTGGCTTGAGTTTAGACTTTCACTAAAATAAGAAATGGGACGCATTAATTTTACACCTGAATCCTCAGCTTGCATGAGTACTGATCCTATGCCTATATATGAGGCGTCTGTTAAAATCTGGAAAGGCTTCGTGTAGTCAGGATGTCTTAAAACAGGGTCGGAAGTCAGCAGATTTAATGTGTTCAAAACTTTTCTGACAGTCATTACTCCAGTCAAACGTAGTGTTTTTCTTTAGCAAATTGTACAAGGGATTTGCAATTGCTGCAAACTGGCTAATGAAATTACGGAAATAATTTGCTATGCCAAGGAATTGCTGCAACTCCTTTACATTTTTTGGCGCGGGACAATTTTGCAACTTTTCGGAATGCTTGCACCATATTCCATCGGCAGCGATAATATGGCCTAGGTATTCTATTTTTCTTTTTAGAAAATTACATTTTTCGAGTTTAATGGATAAATTGGCCATGCTGAGCGTCGAAAGGACAGCTCGTATATCAGACAGGTGTTGTTTTACTGATTTAGAGTAGATCAATATGTCATCTAAGAACACGAAGCAGAGGCGGCCGATAATAGGTGCCAGTACAGATGACATGACTCTTTGGAAAACGCTTGGGCTTGAAAGTAAGACCAAATGGTATCCTGCGGAATTGGTATTTTTGATAGCCTATACTGAAGGCTGTATATTTTCGACTTTCCTAATCCAATTCGATTTGATGGAAAGCGGACCTAAGGTCCAGACTTGAAAATATGCTATTGCCACCTAATGTGGCCAGAATTTCATCAATACGAGGTATAGGATATGATTCCTTTACCACAAAGCTATTGAGTGATCTGAAATCAATTACAGGGCTAATCTCACCCTTCTTTTTTCTAACTACTACAACTGGAAAATTATAATCCGACATTGAATTCTCAATAATGCTCTGGGATAGCATCTCTTGGTTGACCTTGGCCAAATCTTCCTGATATTTTTGAGGGATGCGATATGGTGGTATATTTCAAACTGGTGAGTCTTGTTTAATCACAATATGGTGTTTTGTTACGTTTGTAACACCAATAGTTTCGCCTTCTAACGTGATCACTTCTTGGAAATTGTTTAACAGACTAAGCAAAGTTAGTTTTTCGTCAGTTACGTCACATGAGATATCATTAAGTGTTAAAGGACGGCGGACGTCCGTTTGTACATTAAATACACTTTCGACTTGTGCATCGATTCCTAGTTCCTCACTACCAGGGAACTCACGATTTTTACCACGGTTGTCAACATTCGACTCAAGTTTATCAGTAGCTATGGTCTTCTTTCCACCATTGCTTGAGATGACTTTAAGTGAATCCGACGTAACCTCAGGGGTCATATCAATTTGATTGGTTCTATGAGCGCTTCCTGTGCATTCGTGAGATAGAACTCAGCTTCTACTTCTTCCTGGCTTAATAATTCCACGTTACACAACATGGTATTTTCACTGAAGTGAATAGCATCGTCTGTTGGGTTTAGTAGCATTAATGGTACATGACCATCTTCTTTGATAGCTACTATTGCTTCTGCTATTAGGATACTATTATCCAGCGTTCTTTTGACGATTACATATTCTCCGGGTTGAGCTTTTTTGACAAACCCGTTTATTAACTTGATTCAGTTGCTAGGTACTTCTATAGCATCACTGTGAACCACTAGTGGCTTATGCTTTTTCAAACTCTGGCTGCACAGCCACGCTGTCGATTTTCGCGTTTCGATATTCGCCTTTACTTGCAGCCTCTTTTTTTGTCTCGCGGCAACTTCTTATGCCCCGGCATCTGGTGCTCCTCTTAGCACAGGTAACTACTTCAGATAGCAAACAGTCGCTGTTTATAATATCCATTAACATGGCTTCTCTACTTATCGGTGGCCAGCTTTCTAAATCGTTGAAGGGAATTTTCATTCCCTCCCAGAACATTGAATTGTCTTTGAAATTGATTCCTGCTTTATTCAGGACATCTCTTCTCAAAATTAAATCAAATATGAATTTAGCATCCTTAATAACTAAAGCACTAGTCGTAAGTACTTTGTCAGTACCAGGTATAGAGATATTTAGTTCAACTTCACCGCTAACATTTGTTCCAGCGTTAATTCCTCTGACGCTCAAAAGACTCGGTTTTAACTCTTTCTCAGGGAATTTGATGTTACTGTAACTAACGAGGCATTTTTCGCTACCACTATCTAGCTGCGCGTTTAAATACTTATCTTTATTAGAGAGGATGATTGTGGGCTTACTGGATTTTCTGAACGTAACAAGATCTGTGCCTTCTTTTCTAAGGCGTCCAGCTCCTACAATATCTGTAGTGTTAAAATAACTCTCAACTACTTTCTCTTCTGGGATATTCTCGGTCATTTCCTCATCCTGCAACAATTCAAACCTATTTCTGCATTTAAATAATGGATCAATACATGGTTCACTTTGATTACACTCATGATTACACTTGGTCATCTCAATATCTGGATCTGTTCCGACCACAACTTCAGGATTAACGAGAGTTTTGTGGTGACTCCCGGGCTTCGATTCGTTCCTACCTTCATCTTCTACTCTTCCTCTAAAAAATGTCTAGGATCTCCTTCGTAATCTTCAGCATAGTGCACCTCGTGCTTACCACGGTGGTTTACGCCTCTATTGGCACTATACCTACGTAAGTAGGCTTTATATTGCCTGACTTCATTTTCCGATGCCCCACAGTTTTGAACGACATGCTCTCCGCCGCAAGCTAAGCAGGGGCCAAAGGATACCCTTGGTTTGCTCAGACCTCCTTGAGATAATCGACAGTTGTCGGTTACATGTCCTGAAACGTTGCATGAACTGCAGAACGGAGAGCCTCTCGCTCGAGCTGCAAAGTGCACTGGCGCATGACTCGAGCTTTCAGCCCGCAAAGTGTTACATTCCAAGGATCCTATCCTTTTATCACCTATAGATCCACTACCATTTCTTGCTACTCTAGGATTTCTCAGCCAAGGTCGGGGAAAAGACCTTCGCCCCGGGTAACGATTTCTCTGGAAATTTCTGTAGAAAATTTCACTTTCTTGAGGGGATTTTTGCGCGTCAGAATGGTCTTCTGACTCGGCAACATCTGCCACGAAAGTTTCTCTGTCGTATTGACTCGCTATGATTGGTTTGTTGTCCGGATGATTTCGGACGGATGATACCATTCGGGCCAACAGTTCCTCTGATGTATTGAATGATGTTTCGAACAATTTTTTCGTAAATGATTCGTCTAGCAAGGGCGCTAGTACCGTCATTGCTAGACTTAAGTCTATGCTTTTTCCTACAAAACGCATTAATTCGGCTTAAGCTGCACTTGTCCTAAAAAAGGGATGTTTTCCCAAGCTATTGATGCGGAATTCAGTAAGTGCTCTGAAAGATTTCTGATTTTAGAGAACGCGGTTACCAACTGGGCCGCGAGGGCTTCATTTATGACGAAACGTAACTGGTTTAGTTGGCATGCCAATGCATGGATCGACTTTTCGCCCTTAGCTACGTGAATGTCGTCCAAAATTTTTACGACATCTTCAAGAGAGTAATGAAGGTCGGAGTTGACCAACTTGGTTACTATTGAATTGAAATCTCCTACCTGCTTATGAGCTGAGCCCACTAACAGCTCCTTTTTTGCACTCTCTGAATTCACATCAGGTAGCAGGGTCATATAAGCGCGCAAATTACTAATGTGCGTTTTGAACGTTTTGTTTTCCAGAAAATCGGGGTCTTCTATACGTCTTCGCCCCCTAAATAGTGGTAACTTCGCATTCGACAGGATCGTTCCTGATCTAGGCATGCTTGCTGCCGCTTGCTGCGCAAATAGTGTGCTCTGCGTACTAGTGTTTGGCGCTGCCGCCGAGCTAGTTGCGGGTTCTGTCATTGTGTTACTTTTTGCACGAGATCTAGGCACACTAATCCTACCTCTACTGGTTTTAATCACTGTTGACCGGACAACTTCGTCAGAGTCTGACGACGTATCAGACATATAGTTTCAATCAAGTTTACTCAATCTTAACACTTAGAAATCATTTTTTGCAAAAGGGAACAATTTTACACAATCCTAACACTAGAAATCAACATTTGCACGAAGATTAAATTTACACACCCTAGAAATACATCAATAATTACCAATAGTAACAAAATTTAATCAAAGCAACCCACATGAAAATTGAATATCACTTACTTTCAAACGCTATAGCTATCTTCAACTGCAGCTATATGCTACTGCTATCTCAGCGTTTGCACTGCCGTGGCGCCCAATGCTTGCGCTAAAGCAATGCCGCGACCTTGAGACAAAATGCAAAAAATATGCTGCGTCTCGCAGACCTAAAAAAATTACTCCCTCTCTGCACGAGCTACACAGCAACTGCGTTACTGCGATTCAATGCACTGCATGTTTGCATCTATTATTTTCTTAGCTTCTACGGGTTGAATGACGGAGCTGCAGTCGCTCGTTGCTGTAGACACCCTCTGGGATGACTGTAGAGTAGATGTGGACACTGTAGAATACTGTAGACGCACGCTGGGATGACTGTAGGGTAGATGACGAAGTAGTTGTAGTTACTGTAGATTGCTGTTGCTGGGTGTGGCTCCAAATTTTAGTTCTAGGACCACTTCGATGTCTTCTCCGGTTTCGTATACGAGGACTTTAGTTTGGAAGGGATAACAGGTATCAATCCACGTTGACCAGTGTACGTAGTTCTCGAGGAGCACTGTATGTGGGATTTTAAATCCTATCCTCAAAACTGAAGAATGAAGTTGGCGAATCCTGTTGTCTCCGTAGCTGCCAGTCATCGGCACGATGTTGTTAATACTCTTCAGACGATGAAATTCTGTCGTGGGTCTGTCTTATTACTGGTCACCATATAAACGGTCGTGGCGACGAGTTGGATGTTGAGAAAAACTCGGAGACTTTTTGGAGGTGTTTACTTGATGAAGGTACGCAGTCGAAAGCGACATGCCTCAGATGCCAGAGGCTTATAAAACCTCAGAAGCGCATGTGGTTGGGGTTGCGCACAACTTTAAAGAAGCACATTTTAGATAACAAGGTTGGCATTGCTTCCTATGCACAAAAAATCAGATTCCTTGTGTCTTATTTAGAAGCTTGTTCTGTTATTTTTTTCCGAAATCAGTTCTCGAACTGAACACTAGATGTGTTGTACAGAATCGTTGAAATTTTAAACGAAGGTAACTGAGAACGATCATTTCCAGGACCGCAGAGCACATCTCATCAGAATAAACATGCTCCAACTAAATTAGATTACTAGAAGTTGGAACTTATTACTGTACAATGCCAAGCATTGTTGTAGGTTAGATTATTGATATTATTGGCCAATATTTTTATACAGAATTGAATTTACTCAAACAGAACTTCTGCGAGACGTAGATCTCACTGCTATTAAGATCGAGAGTGACCTTTTTATACAGACCATTCTCATAAACGCGAACTATCCTTTGTGGTGGTCGCGCTAAAACTGCTTGAGTTCTTAAAAAATTATCTCAAGCTCGTCGTCGCTTTTCCTTCTCATGAGCGCTTATCACATTTTAGCGAATGGAGAATTTTTTTTCCATCATATTCTGCCCGAAAGTGGTCCAATACGGAAGGATTTTTTAAAGGTACCTCCTGTTCTTGGGTAAACTTTCTTCGCTTACCGCAACTCATGGTAGGAGGAAATAAATTTTCCTACACAAAAATTCTTTACTGAATAAAATTTTTACAAACTGGAGAGAAAAATATTGACCAAAATTCAAATTGAAATCCATTGAAGCAGAATTTGCAAGATAAATAAAGAAAAGGTACTAAAGAAAAGTGCAATTAATTTTTGTACTTGTAAGGATGAAAAAAAATGTGTCCAATTGAAAAAAATACAGAATCATATTTCGATAATCGTACTTTGTAGCATACACCTTATACACTTCCGCAGCAATCAGTCGACGTCCATTACTATTAATTAATGATACATTTCTTCAGGAATATTATCCCATTCTTCAATACATGTCTTCCTCAGATCATGGGTGCATTTTTCAGATTTTGCTAGAAAATTAATTTTACAGTAAATTCATTAATTTTCGAAGGGCTTTATTGGAAAAAAATCAAGTGAGGTTTCAGGTAACGAATTCACGCGAGAACTTTAGTTTGTGCCACTCTAATACATTAACAACTAAATAATAAAGAAAAGGTATTGTGCTTTTCGGACAGACGCATACCAGGGACTTCAAAGTAGGTATGAAGTCGGAAATTGGTGCACCCGACGGCCGCGCAAGACCTATTTCGCCAATAACCACGACATTCGCAATGTGTGTAACGTTTACAAGTATCGAGGAAAAGGAATCAATCACGTAAATCCAATATCAATATTATAATTGCAGAGAGTACAGTAATATATAACAATATCATAGGTACAGAGAGATGGTTATATATATTATAGACGTATATTAATAGGTAGATAAAGCTTTATATACTGTATATGTATATATGATGCTGGTGTTGAACGTTTTACCTATGAAGTCACTCAAGTATTACATATACATACATCCAGTATATTTTTGTTAGAGGAGTTAGTACATCAATTGAAGACCTTTAAGGACTTAAAAATCGGTGTACAGTGAAAATTACCATTTTAAGACTTTTTGGTTAAAGCCTTAAAAGTTTTTTAGGAGAGATCGGTGTACATCAAGCCTTCCAACGCAAATGAAGAGATTTATTATGATTGTGAATTTTCACGGATCTTTAAGAAAGGTGTAATTAGCACTTTGTTCAATACGGCTTACAAAGGGTGCTGTACCTGGACTAATTTTTCTTCATGAATGCCCAGAGTTGAATAGTTGCTGACAAAAAAAAAAACATTCCTTATAAATTACCTGACCAGTTGATTTGTGAATTGTTCAGCGTAATTTTAAGTGGTAGCAATATTATTGTTCATAGTATGCATTACCATCAACATCATAATATTTTATGGAAATCAAATTCATGCTCATTGATCGGTTGATGAAATAGTCTTTGAAAACATTATAAATGCTGATCAACTGATAGAAATACAAGCAACAAGATTTTTATGGATCACTGCATACCCTAGAAAGCCAGTGTGATTTATCAGTTTAATGTTTCGTGGCTCGGTGAGGTTTTTCAGAACCCTAGCACATTTTTGAAAATATGAAATACTCGTGATTTCTTTAAACACTTCATCGCGAATCTTCTGAAAATCAAGTCGAGAGACTATGTGTGAAGAATATAAATTTCACCTAAAACTTTCCTTCGAAATATCATATAAATGTAAAAGTACAAAATATGGGTTTTTGAAATTCAAAGAGATCACAACTGCTTTGCAATTCCGAGGGATAATTTGAAAGACCAAATAGAAGACAGGGAAAATAATTTAGTACATGTTCTTCCAACTTACCAGATTCTGCAGGACCTAATATTCAATTTTTACGTGTTTCAAATAAAGCAACGCATCATTCCGTAAAACTCTGACACTGCTAAATGCATACAACTTAGTTTTGAATATTTTCAACATTATTACAAACATACATATACCAGGCCTCTCCTCCCTATGGGAGGGCAGCCGACAGCAGGCCACACTCAACACACTTAGTCACTAGGAAGCGAGAGAGGCAGCACTGGCCGCACCAGAACTGCCAGGATCATCAGCAGCCCAGCACAACCACCTTCCACAGTCAGGCCCGACAGCCATAGCTGGTTTACCCCGACCGCTTCATTGAGAGCAGCCCCTCCCCACTCACAGGACAGGTCAACCCCATCAAACGCGGGCAAGCTCCCAGTACAGCGTCAAAAATAAAATTTCCTTCTTATGCACTGCCCCCCCTCACTTCTGTCCGCAGCAATCCCTCTCGCCATATCCACAGTCAGACCCCTTTCATACAAAGCACGCTTCACCCCATCCATCCAACTCATCCGTGGTCTACCTCGCACTCTAATACCACTCACTTCCGACACATAAATCTTTTTCACCAACCGCTCAACATTCATTCTTTCAACATGCCTAAACCATCCAAGCATTCTTTCATCCACTCGCCCACTCAGCTTTTTGATAACCCCCGTCTGCCCCCTAACCAACTCATTCCTCATCCTATCTCTTCTTGTCACTCCATACATGCTCCTCAAACACTTCATCTCAAACACATCCATCTTCCTCCTCTCAGCTACTCTCAAACCCTAGGACTCTGCTCCACACAACAAAACTGGCACAATCAAGCTTTCATACAGTCCCTTCTTAGCATTCACACTCAAACTCCTGCATTCAAAAACTTTCCTCAATGCACCCAATGTCTTACAGCCTTCACTCACTCGATGTCTCACTTCTACTTCCATACTATCCTTAACAGCCACATCCGACCCGAGGAACCTAAAATGTTCTACCTCTTCTAACACTTCACCATTCATCCTCACATCCAAAGTTCCAAACACTCCGCCTCTTGAACATCTCATCACTTTACTTTTATTCACATTTATCCTCAGTTTACGCCTTTCGCACACTTTACCAAACTCTGCAACCAGTCTCCTCAGGTTTTCCTCTGAATCAGCCACAAGCGCTGTATCATCTGCCAACAACAGCTGACACACTTCCCAATACACACCATTTCGTCCCACCAACTGCGTACCTTTTCCCAACACTCTGGCATTCACTTCCCTCACCACACCATCCATAAACAAATTAAACAACCACGGCGACATCACACATCCCTATCTCACACCTGTCATAACTGGGAACCACTCACTCACCTCATTCCCTACTCTCACACATGCTCTGCTGTCAATGTAGAAACTCTTGATCGCATTCAACAGTCTCCCACCCACTCCATACAAGCTTACAACTTGCCATAGAGCCTCACGGTCCACTCTGTCATACGCCTTCTCTAGATCCATAAATGCCCAATATACATCTTTACCTTATGCTAAGTATTTTTCATTTACCTGCCTCACAGCAAACATTTGATCCACACAAACTCTGCCACTTCTAAAACCACATTGTTCTTCAGCCAGCACACGATCCATCATCACTCTCACTCTTCCAATTAAAACTCTTCCATACAGCTTCCCAACTACACTCAGTAGACTTATACCTCTAGAATTACTGCACTCATACCTGTCACCTTTCCCCTTGTACAACGGAACTACACAAGCGCTACTCCAATCTAACGGCACTTTACTAGCCCCAAAACACACATTAAATAAACGTACCAACCATTCTACAACCAAATTTCCTCCTTTCTTTAGACATTCAACCGTGCAACCATCCATACCTGGTGCTTTCCCATTTTTCATCACGTCCAACGCACCTTTCACTTCTACCCTTCTTATTCTACTTCTATTCACTTCACCAAACACAGGCTTTCTAACATCACTTCCAACAGCTACCACTCTCGCAACTCTATCATCTTTCACGTTCAGCAGTTCCTCAACATACTCTGCCCATCTCCCCCTCACACCACAACCCTCCACTAGCAGCCTACCATTTGCATCCTTCACTCTTGCCTCACTCTCCACCTGTCCTTTCCTAATCCTCTTCACTTCCTTCCAGAAAACCTTCCTTCTCTCCATGAAGTCCCCTCCCAACTTCTTCCCCCACTCCTCATTCGCTGTCCTCTTTGCTCTCCTTACCATTCTTTCTACCTCTTTCTTCCTCTCCTTATACTCTTCGAAATTTTGGTGGCCGCCCCTTTGCAGCCACCTTTCGAATGCCCCCCGAATTATTACAAACAACATGGATAAACAAAATATGGATACCAAAAAATCAATACCCATGACATGAATAAATAAATTATGGAAATATACAACATCAATAGACACAACATCCATATTCATAACATAGGTAGACACAATATGGATACGAGTACATACACTATCGATACACACAACATGAATAAAAATTGACTTTCTTTTTTGAAACAGGCCATAATTGTTCAAATAACAAACAATACTTCTAAACTCAAATGAAATGAATTATTCCTCTTATTTTTTATTTGGTATCAGTGCAAATAAATAAGAATGGTAATAGTGAAAAATTAAATCCTAAACATTTATACGAATGTTTTGGGATGATGAGATTTATCTAGAAACGTTCTCATAAATGTTTGAAATTTCATTATTCACTGTAAGCCGGGTGCCAAGGTCAGCGTCGAAGCAGTTTACGTGGCTTCAGCCTAATTATGTCATGCGTTCGAAAAGGAACGGTGACAACATTGTCTTGAAGATATCTTCATTCTTCTATGATGTGCCTTGCTTTTAATATGACAGCGGGGCAGTAGAGTACTTTTCATTATACCAACCCCTGTTTGAACTGTTCATTTTTGTGTTAGATGCCATCTGCAATTCAGGAAATTTTGATTTATTTTCATATTAATATTCGGTGTTATGTTTATGCACATCATTGTTCCTTTTACACTTGTCAGCGTTCTACATCTCTATACACTGCTTAGTTTGAAGCATGTAAAAGTTTAATATCAGGTCTTACAGGATGTCGAATTTTCGGTGGAGATACACTAAACTATATTTTACCATCGTCTATTTTGTCCTTGAAATAGTTTCGCAGAGCTTCATAGCTGTTGTCAACTCTTAGAGCCCCAAAAACACTGTTGATGTAAAGGTAAAAATGTTGCGAATTAGGTGTAGGTAGACTCGGTCGCGGTCGGACGTGCGGGAAAAATGGTCCAGTAATCGTTCAAAATGCAAGGGAAAAAGAATCTAAACAAGCATAAAAATCATACCACAGTGAATGTTTTGGCTACCTGTTAAAGTGCGAAAAGAAAAAAAGTACCTCTTGTCTTACTCTGTATAAATCAGTGAAATTTAAATGCAAAGCCAAGAAAGTAGTGCTGACAAGAAGTGTGAAATGTTGTGCTTACCCCAGTCTCGAACGATAGGCCTGTCTGAAGTGTCGCTGTTCTCTCAGTCTTCCCTCACCGAGCTCGTACATTTCCCCCCCGGCACTCTCCCCCTCGCATCCCTGCCTCTCGTCTTCTGGCCGTTCAAAGCATGGGGAATCCTGTTTTGGTCACTTCCTACGCGGCCGAGACGGCAAATGCACCGAGAAAAAACTATTGTGTTTCGTGCCTCAGTCCCCTACCGACACCGATAATTTAAAGTGAGCTACGTTTTCCGGCAAAAGGCACGGTGAACAATTTTAAGCCCAATGAGGTATTTGCTAACGTGCATCGATTGCGCTGCGAGATGGATTGAGGCGGTTCCTTTGTCTGAAATAACCGCAGCCTCCGTTGCTAGCGCCTTTCTCGCTGGCTGGGTATCGCGCTTTGGGGTACCTCTGTACGTGGTGACGGACAGGGGAACTCAATTTGAAGCTGAACTTTTCATCGAATTATCGCGTCTCATCGGATTCCACAAGTTACGCTCTACATTTTATCACCCTCAAAGCAACGGTTTGATCGAGCGAGCTAATCAGACCATCAAAACTGCAATCGTTGCAAGAGAACAGTCGTGGCACAACGCGTTTCCAATCGTTCTTCTAGGCATTAGAAGCATCCCTAACGAGTCAAACTTCTCGCCATTCACAGCAGTAACAGGCGCTTCATTTCTGCTCCCTCAGTCAATTATTGAGAAGAGCGCAACGGAAAATTTCAACAACTCAAAAATCAGTCTGCTAGCAAAGGAAATGCGAAATTTAAACCTCTCGACATCGTTACCTTCCACGCATCACGAGAAACGTAAAACTTTCTTACCACCTGCTCTGAAGACGTGTAGTCACATCTGGAAGCGTCTAGACAGGATTAGACGGCCGCTCGAAGCCCCGTACTTTGGAACGTATCCTGTGCGCGAGCGTTTCGACATGTACTTCGTGATAACCCTATCATCGGGTGCCGAAGAATCGGTCTCCATTGACCGGCTAAAGCCAGTATACGCACAAACGCCAGTGCCGCGCATCGCTGAAACTCCTGCAGTACGCAGTGAAGAAACTGGACCGGAGAATTTCCCCATACGCCAACGAACTGAGCCTCTTTGCGAGCGTGATAAAGCCAAGGAAGTTGGATATCCAACTTTCTTGGATAAAGCTCGCCAGAAAGAAGTGAGGGCTAGTCGAGGTACACCTGAATCTGCCTCGCCGCTACTACGGAGTACGAGAAGTGGAAGGATTGTAAAATTTAAGCAAGATGCCTATTGTCATTATTATTAAATTTTGCAGCTCCGCTGTTAGGCCGGGAGTAATGTGGCGCTCCTTCAGCGAGATCTATTATTGTTGCCTAATAAAAAACCTTTCATTAGACAGTGTATGGCAACACTCGCCACCCAGCTTAGGCATAAACTAAGTTAACTTTCAACTTGTCATTTGAATTCATGAAAGCAGCTAGAGCGGTAAATCCTATTAGTTAATTTTTTATTGTATAGTCTTGTTTAAACTTCTGAACTTTGTTTCAAATGCATAATTAGGGATAGTATTTCATGATTTAATTCTTTGGATTTTTTCTATTTCAGACGAGGTAAATTAACCTCTAAAATTCTACTAAATTTCTAGTTTCGTCTATATAGTTTCAACCTGTGAGAACCCCTGTTTTAGGGTGAGTGTGATATTTCATAGTTTTCGAGATGATTGAGCACTACTTGCGTTCGGGATTACTCTTGCGTTGTATCACATTTAAGGCAACACACTTTACTTCTTTCATAATTTAATTGCAAATCCTGGTAATATATAAAATAAAAGATCGGACTTGATCTTTTTAGGTTTCAGTTGGCGGACGAAATTGGATCTAATCCTTATTGTCCTGCCTGGCTTGTCATGAAACGAACTCAACCCCCACATTGTCGTTTGCAAAAACAGGGAATAAAATTTGATCAACCAATCTATGCAGGATGTTCTAAATTGAATGTCAGGAAAACATTGATGTAAAATTTTCATTGCACTAACATAAAGAAAAAATATGAGAAAACAAACCTACTGTTCAGATACAAATTCACTGTGTTATGGTATCGAAACGAAAGACTTGTATAAATATATGAAACGAAATAAAAATTTATAAAATACAGCAAACTCTAAACCAGAACATATTTTATATTCAGGAGTAAACAAAATTGTAGGAGAAATGAAAGATGAAACGGCTGCGGTTACCACTTAAGAGTTTGTTATTCTTAGAGCAATACTATACTGTTGCAAAAGAAAAATTCAGAAAGTAAGAAAGCAAAAACTGTAAGTAAGAATATAACTTGCCCTTGCAGTGGCCGAGTGTACAGAGCGCTTGCGTTCTGTGCTTCCTGCACGGGTTCGAGCCCTGTATGCAGCGGTTGGCGTGAAAAACGCAGACGCGGCAAATCAGGGTCGTTGCCTGCAGTGTGGTCACTGTCCTCAAGGAATGTCACCTGGGCACTGAACGAGAGGAAAATAAGGCCTTAAAGCTCGGGCGTGACTAGGGGCCTGGGGAACCCCTATCATGTACATTCCCTGTAAGAGTATCATGTCAATGATACTCAGCCACTCCCTACTAAAAAGAGAAAAAGGCTTGCTATGTACCAATACATACCTAAGAATATAACTCAGAACAATATTACAATAGAAGAACATAAACGAGCATCAAGAAATGAAACAATAAATAAAACGATGTACAATATTCAAAGTATTGTCCATGAATTTTATTCTAATGAAATGAATTAGATTTTATTTAATGGTAATGACGATGAGAGATATACAGTATTTAACCAGACGGCATCAACATATTATCGCTAAATCCTTATAAAAATTTGAAGAGGAATAATCTTCTAAAAAATGATAATCTATAAGAACAAAGAATTAAAAATTTAAGATGTACCATCTACTGAAAAAGAACAACATTTAACCCAGGAGAGCGCCGGAAGTCAAATTTTTGGACAAATGCGTCCAATTTTGGAACACTGCCTCCATAGTGATATCGTTTCATAGTGATAGCCTTAAATTTAAGGAATTATAATTTTCAACGGAATTACAGGCCGCCCATTTAAATAGGCACTGCGCTTTAGGGTTGTACAGAACACTATAAAGTCGAACTTTTATTCACCTTTCACAGAAACAAGTGATGAATTCTAACATTATTTCGAATGGCTAGTTCAAAAGTAATTTTCTTTACAATACAACAATAATATTGAAAAGTATTCCTTTTATGACACATGAACAAGGCAATCAGCAACTAAATACTTGAAACACGCTACCGCACACTAAGCAATGCATTGGAAGAGACACTATAGAGTCAAACTTTAATTCACTTATCGTAAAACCTAGCAATAGATTCAACCATTTAAAACATTTTATTTGCAATTTCCGTTACAATTCAGCAATAATATAGAAAATTATTCCTTTTATAACACAAACAAGGCAATCATCAACTAAATACATGAAACACGCTACAGCACATTCAGCTATGCTCTGGAGGCGTTGGGTATTGTAACCAGCACTGCACATGAAGGGCTACATCGCAGTTGGTACACATAGGTCACACATTTTTTTGCACACATGACAATGTCGTGATGCAGGCCATCATTCGAGCTCCATTGGTCACATGTCGAGGAACATACTTGGACGGCACCTTTGCTGGCTTGAGTAGATCATTCACTACACGTCGAATAAAATCCAGCTGCGTCTGAGGCTTCAGTTTGCGGTACAATCAAGGAAGTTTGATACATGGAACCGGCATCGATGTCTTTTGCCAGTCAAGCGATTGAAGCCACTTCTGCCGTCCCAAGCCCCGCCCACCCGGCATTTGGCCCCAGGGGTGGGGGTGGTGTTGCAGTGGTGTGCCACCACCTCCATCATCAGCGACTGAAGACCGCGCTGTGAAATGGCAGACTTGCGCTACTCTGTGCTATACGTATTTTTTCTTAGACATATATTTAAATTGCGTCCTCGCTGAATGATAAAGAACAACAACATTTACATAGAAACATGTATTTAGCAACTTACATCCAGTTGTGTAAAGAAATGAATAATTACATACGCTCTATATATCTGATTTTTTCTTCGTGTTCTAAGTAAATAAAGAACATTTTACAACCATACAGTAATTTCATTTTGTTGTACAGAGCAAATTTTATAGGATTTAGGTATTAAATTTGCATACCTGAAAATAAAGTAATTTATTTGAGAGCTGACGGCTATTTTTTTCTGTTTATGAATGGTTTCGTTAAATAGTTTAGTAGAGTGATGACATCTTAAAGTAATATATTCAAATAAAATACATTTAATTAATAAATAAACATGTTTATGTAGAGGATTAACTTTGAAACAATGGCTGTCAAGTGAAGTGAACAGTTTCTTTTCCATACAAATACGAAGTGTAGAAATTAGCATTTTTTAAGTTGTATTATGATTCATACACGTAGCAAGATCTTGCTGACATTTCTTTTCAGCAATTAAATATGTGTCAATTACATCATTTGATGGATAGGTCAAGTGCACTTTCTCTTTAAGATCAATGAACTTTAAGGAATCTTTATTGGAATCTTAAGGACAAAGAACAATTTTACACTATTCGCAACGAAGAACATTTTTTAATTTTCTTACTCTGTCTCCTCCTATACAAGAAACAACATTATTAAAATACACTGAATTAGAAAAAAATTTGGGACAATTTTCTATATATTTGGTACATGTGTCCTCTTTGCATGAATCATTACATTGAGCATCGTCAGACATTACTCTATTCTTAGAACACGAATTGTTGAACTCTGTTACAGCGCAAGATGAGATCAATAAAGATGGGTTGCTTCTACTAGATGCTGTTAAAATTGTTACATTTTCAAAAGACGTGCAGTTACCATTAAGAACATCTTCTATTTCGTTGTGAACAAATAGACGTTTAAAGGAACAAGCAAATTTTTTTGCTGTCAGGTTGTTATTGCACACACCTCTGCTTTCAATTTTCCAGAAAATTAATTTTAAATGATCTTGACTAATTTTATACTTAAGTAAAAAACACATGCCCAGTTTTACAATTTTCTGGGACAAGTTATTAATGCTTTTAATAGAAATTGAAAATCCTTTAAATCCTGTTTTCCTGATTGACTCGCACATTAGGTTGACAGATGTTGGGCAGCAAAGTGATGTTTTATACAAAGTGTCTTCGTCATGGGTAGAAAATGCATTGCCGGCATTATTTGAGTTAATAGGTTTCTTATATCCATTTGACGAATTTTTTCTGGAATTTAATCTATCAAACTCACTGATACATTTTATTGTTGCCTCACTACCGCTGAAACCGTCAATATTAGTTCTTAGACAAATTGTAATCCATCTGCAACGGAATCACTTAAAATTTGAACAGCAAGTTTGATATTCATCTTTTCTCAAGTAGTTTATGTGCTTTAATTTTAACTTCTAGCTAAATGTATTCATGTTAAAGTTTGTAATTTATGAAATTTCTGTACATACACGTGAAAACTTATGTCTGAATCTTTTCTGAAAGTACTATTGCACTTGTGTATAATGCATGAGCTCGGCATGTTGGGAAAGTAGTACTTGAACGCAGCATGGAGAAGCTGCGTCCTTCCACGCCGAGTGCCAGTTGCAAACTGAGCCCCACCTCTGTGTCTGGGACCGTCACCCTACAGCATGGTAGACTAAAGGAGGTAAAGTCACTTCTACAGGGACAACCGCGCACATTCGCTAATTCGACTAGCCAATAGAAAGCTTCCTTTCAAACAAGCCAGATGACGTCACCCGCACGCAACATGATGTCTGCGGCGGCAGCGTGCGTACTACCACGCAGCGGCTCTGCCCTTCCAGACGTACGATTAACAAGAGGACCGACTGCCGGTGTGCCACCGCAGGTACGGATTTGGATTTTTGAAAAATTTAATTCCGTCCGGCTACGTGCAAATCTACCAGAACTAAAAGGTTATCGATGTTCAATTTCATCATACCGGCAGCTTCATAAATTAAAAGCCCTTTCCAAACAATAGGAAAATTTACTTCATTTTATCATACAAGACGTTTTATTACCTTTTTCATACGGATTAGGCTGACAATTGCGCACTGGATAGTAAGGATAATATTAAATTCCGTACTCACATATTTATTTGATATACAACATGCTATATATTTCGCTTGATTAGATACGATAAGTTAGTTTAAGCCTCCCTAACCGCTACTGAAAAGAGCGTATCGAAGAAATAAAGGAGAAATGCACCATTTAGTATGGAGTTGAAAGAATGCGGAAACTATGCACAAGGTGCAAAGAAACGGAAGCTAAGAAAGAAGGTCATGAAACAAGACAAAGTTGAAGAAGATAGTAGGTGCTGAAAAATAGGACGCCAGTAAACTGAAAAATGATGGTTTGTAAGAAAACAAAACCTCATTCTATTTCAACAAAAAGAAAACCTACCCTACCTTTAGCTGGGGCCCTCACATAATCCCCATGGGAGTGCTAATTCCCATAGGTACAATAGTTGTATCCCCCCGAGGGGAAGATACCTTGTGCATAGAAATATTAAATTGAGAAGCAAGATTTTGACAGAATTAACGCTGAAGAAGAAAATCATAGATTATGAGAAACGGAACAGCAGTGAATAAAAAGAAAAGCGAGTTCTTAGCAATAGAAAACAAAGCTTTTAAATTTCAACACAAAAAAGCCCTACGAAATTCGCACCTTGGGACTTAACATAACTAGTTCTTTAAGAATGGGGAGCAAAATACAAGAACAATTAGTCCTTGGAAAAATGTTTTCCTCACTTAAAAATACATTAAATATACTCACTCGTATATCACGTAAATCTTTGGCGATAATGAAAGAAATAAACCATTTTCCTATCAAAACAACATTTGGTACACCACCACTCTCGGCGCGTATCAACATTTTCCAGTAATAATTCTATCTATTACAAGAAAATTCAGTTTCTGGTGATAGACGTCTGTTTTCATGGCAAGGTAACCGGAGATATAAGTGGCAGCATCTTCCACTTCTACAGAGGCAAAAATTCCTCCGATCTCGGTATCTCCGTTGAACACCACGGCCGCCTTTTGTTCTTCTTCAGACACCTCAATGATAAGTGGAATTACTTCACTTTCTTCTGGCACCTGAAAGGCAAGAAAAAATGTGAACTCAAGTTGACAATTTTTTTTAATTAAGTCTTTGGCTTCATAAGCAAGCATTTTAGTTACAATGAAGGGTACAGATTTAAATCTGTTAGAGAAAATGGAGCTAATATGATAAATTGAGATGCAGGCGAGAGCAACTAGAAAAAAGGGTAAGTTGTAAAGAATTACGTTAAACGGGAAGCAGCATTGAAAAGTATCCGAAGAAATGGAGATGATAAATTAGAGCATAGTACTAAATGTAAAAATGAAAGGAGTTTCAATGGAGAAAGAGAAGAAAAGAGAGAAAAAGATAGGATTAGATTAAACGTCAGTGTAAACCTCCTTAACCGCTAAAAAAAAAGCATGCGTAGAGAGGAAGGTGAAAGGCACCATTTAGTGAGGAGATAGGGAGTGCAATGTGGGATATCATGGGGGAAACAAGATATGAGGGGAAAAAAGGAAACACAAGATTGAAAGTAATAGGCAGGGAAGTGTGAAATATATGGCTTGAAGCAAAACCTCTAAGTTTATGCACTCAATCTATTTCCCACAATTTCTCTCTAACATTTAATATTGTCCAATATATTTCGATTTTTGAGAGATGTTAAATAATAATCCTAATCTTAACTTATGAAAACTTTGAAGGAACAAGTCTAAAATATGAAAATATCTATTTAATAAGACTTCGAATAATTGAGTGAAGAAAATTGGTCTCTAATCTACACCTTTTTCACTTCAAATTAATCCGAGTCAAGTTCAATTTAATCCAAGTCAAGTTCAATTTAATCCAAGTCAAGTTCAAATTAATCCAAGTCAAGTTCAATTTAATCCAAGTCAAGTTCAAATTAATCCAAGTCAAGTTCAAATTAATCCAAGTCAAGTTCGATTTAATCTAAGTCAAGTTCAAATTAATCTAAGTCATATTCAAATTAATTGAACCCTAAGTTGAGTATAAACTTGACATAATCACTTCTTAGTTTGAGCTTTTTTGTGTTAAATATGTATCTATTGGATGTGATGAGCAAGACTGTCGTTTTTCCTTTTAGCAAGGAATCCGTAAAATTTTTACAATATAAAAACAAGTTGTCGTAAAATGTGGTAAGTATCCAGTATCAGGAGGCCGAGTGTGATTCAGATCTTTGAGCGGTGTAAAAGATGCAAGTCAATTATAAAAACTTCGTTTTATACTCCTCAGTAAAGTTGTTTTAAAATTCTACATTGATGACAGCGTGCATACATTCAAATATTTATGTTCAAAAGGGAATTTTTTGTTACACACACACATAGTTTCGAGGATTTATTTACACTTACAGATATTTATTTCCGTGAAATTCCACTTTATCACATTTATATTAATATATATATATATATGAAGTCATTTACATGCAAATACAAAAGATTACTACCGGACGATATGCATGTTTATTCTTTAAAAAAATATAAAAATTCGATTCACTAATTACTAATGTACGATTCCGTTTTATTACAATTTATATGAGTACGTTACTACACAGATACATTCCTGTTTTAGCAAGAAAACTGTTGTCACTGCTCTCTAATCTTCATCTTTCAATGCAGCATCTATCACTCTGCATTTTTCTTCTCGTGTATTCTTATATGTTCCTCTCTTTACTCCTCTTCTTACTCCTGGGCGTATATTATCTTGTTCATTTTCACTTGTTTGATAGTCCGTTGATTGGTTATAGAGATCCATCTTGAGGGAAGCACTGATCCAAATTCAATGAGAAACACTTTTCTTCTATACTCCTATATTAGAGAAATCGGTACACAAGATACTGAAATATGCATTTTTAAAATTATTTTATGAACCGGTAGTACGGAGTACAACATTACGTACATCAAATTCTAATGTATTCCGATATATGTGTGTAAAATTTGACTGTTATTACTTTTAATTTGACTTGGATTAAATTGATCTTGACTTGGATTAATTTGAATTTGACTTGGATTAATTTGAACTTGACTTAGATTAAATTGAACTTGACTTGGATTAAATTGAACGTGACTTGGATTAAATTGAACCTGACTCGGATTAAATTGAACTTGACTTGGATTAAATTGAACTTGACTCGGATTAATTTAAAGTGAGAAAGGTGTAGACAACATCTTAAATTTTTATCTGACATGCATGTATTCCTCAGCGGGTTACCAGACTCATCTCACCTCTGCTAAGAAGCCCAAGGTCTCTCCTAATTGCTCGTCAGGAGCTGTCTCGCAATTGGAAGTGAGTGATCAGTAGCTTGATTGGGTTGCATGTCAATTCCATGTCTTGGAAGATAAAAAAAATTCATGAAGCACAGTACATAGCAAAACTTAAAATGAAAATTTAGTTCCCCCAGTAATTAAATCTTGAATAAACACATGAAAGTAAAGTAAACACGTGAAAACATCAAAAAATTTTGACCCTAAATGACAACACAAAAATTGTTGAAGAGTTTTCTAAAATACTAAAAAGAGCTCAAAACAATCTAACAAAGCCAATGAAGAATTGCAATTTTAATGTTGAAGAATAATTACATTGAAAGAGAAAAACTAGACCCATAGAAACTCAGGGGAATCTCTTACCACTCTTGATAACAATAGTTCAATGGACTTGATCTTATGAACATGACATACGTTTTAATGGATTAATGTATTAGATATATTTATACTACAATTAGAGGAGTTGCAATTCTCTATGAAGAACTAGTTTATCCAACTCAATTAGATAACTAAAAACTTACAACACTTACAGTGAAATGGGCTATAAAAATGAAAGCCCAGTTACTCATTGACAGGTTGAAATTTAATAAAGGAATTTTGTTGCCAACTCTTACTGAATTTTTAAATCAAGCCCAACTAGTTCGTATGAAGAACCAACTGGCAAAAAGAGATGTTTCATAATAATTATGTCCACATAACTGGATCAGTCAAATTTGAAAACATAGATACCAAGAATAGGTATGGATGAGTTTTAAACAATGGCTGCAGCTGCACCGTTTGCACTTAAAACACAGCTTAATAAAGTTCTGTACAAAATCATTAATTGTGCAAAACTCAAATTTGGCATGAAATTAAATGGTGCTACAGTGTGGATATGGGCATGCGCAATATTTCCTTAATACTAATAGAATAACTAAGAAGAGTCCCCCATGATGCGCTATAATTACGTGGATACTAATGGATGTAGATTCGAGAAAACAATACTACCGTACAGTTGAAAAGAAAAATCTGTATAACAGAATATCTACTGACATTTCATTTCCAAATTTTAATACTTATTTACAATTTTTTACTACCTTCAACAGCAATAAATGACTACCTAATTTTTACACAAGGAATGTTGTCCATAAGTAAGTAATCGGCCTATAATGAGCAGTTTGAGTCCATAATACACTCAATAACACAGGTTCAAAAAAGTTTCAAGTTTGTTAATACTTAAAATACTCATTACTAAAAGCAGCAACCAATGCATTATTGCAAAACAGTTACCCAAATTGCTAATATACCGTGTCCAAAATTGACTCTTAAAAAATGTTCAACAAAGACCTTGTCTTAACATCATCCAACTATGACAGCAACAGTTCATCACATGAAGAAATAAATTGACTGGAAACTACACCTTTTTCACTTAAAATTTATCCAAGTCAAGTTCAATTTAATCAAAGTCAAGTTCAATTTAATCAAAGTCAAGTTCAATTTAATCAAAATCAAGTTCAATTTAATCAAAGTCAAGTTCAATTTAATCAAAGTCAAGTTCAATTTAATCAAAGTCAAGTTCAATTTAATCAAAGTCAAGTTTAATTTAATCAAAGTCAAGTTCAATTTAATCAAAGTCAAGTTCAATTTAATCAAAGTCAAGTTCAATTTAATCAAAGTCAAGTTCATTTTAATCAAAGTCAAGTTCAATTTATTCAAAGTCAAGTTCAATTTAATCAAAGTCAAGTTCAATTTAATCTAAGTCAAGTCCAATTTAATCTAAGTCAAGTTCAATTTAATCTAAGTCAAGTTCAATTTAATCTAAGTCAAGTTCAATTTAATCTAAGTCAAGTTCAAATTAATCCAATTTACACCAAGTCAAGATTAATTTAATCCAAGTCAAGATCAATTTAATCCAAGTCAAGTCCAAATTAATCCTAGTCAAGTTCAAATTAATCCAAGTCAAGTTCAAATTAATCCAAGTCAAGTTCAAATTAATCCAACTCAGGTTTAAATTAATCCAACTCAGGCTTAAATTAATCCAACTCAGGATAAAATTAATCCAACTCAGGTGAAAATTAATCCAACTCAGGTTAAAATTAATCCAACTCAGGTTAAAATTAATCCAACCCAAAGTTGAGTTAAAAATTGGCATAATCACTTGTTAATTTGAGCTTTTTGGGGTTAAATATGTGTCTGTTGGATGTGATGAGCAAAAAAAAAAAACGTTTTTCCTTTCAGCAAGGAATCCATAAAATTTCTGCAATATAAAAACAACTGTCGTAAAATGTGGTAAGTATCCAGCATCAGGGTCAGAGTGTGATTCAGATCTTTGAGCGGAGTAACAAATAGAAGTCAATTATAAAAACTTCGTATTATACTGCACAATAGAATTTTTTTACAATTCTACATTAATGACAATATGCATCAATTCCAATATTTATGTCCAAGGGCAATTTTATGTTACACAAACATTTAGTAGTATCAAGGATTTATTGACACTCATGTAGAGATTTATATGCGTGAAATTCCACTTTATTCCATATATAAAATCATATATACATGCAACTACAAAAGATTACCATTGGTCGATATGTCGATTTGACCATAGAAATGAATAGAGCAAAAAAGCCTGTTTTTGCTTGTTTAAACAATTTTTGTATAAACAAGTTTCAATTTGTTTCATCAACAGAGATGATATATTTTCCATGGCCAATTCATTTGAAGAGATGGCACAATCTTTATTGATAATGCAGGATTGTATCTGAGTAGTAATATACTCATATAAATTGGAATCAAATGCTATCGTTCATAAGTACTCAGTGAATCGCATTTGCATATTTCTTTTGAAGGTTAATTCTACACATTGTCCAATGGTAATCTTTTGTAGTTGCATATACATATGATTTTATACATGTGACAAAGTAGAATTTCATGCATATAAATCTCTAAATGAGTGTAAATAAATTCTTAATATTAATATGCGTATGTGTAACATAAAATTTCCTTTGAACATAAATGTTTGAATGGATGCATACAGTCATTAATTTAGAATTGTAAAACAACTTTAATGTGTAGTATAATACGAAGTTTTTATAATTGACTTCTATCTGTTACTCCACTCAAAGATCTGAATCACACTCTGCCTCCTGATGCTGGATCCTTACCACATTTTACAGCAGCTTGTTTTTACATTGAAGAAATTTAATAAATTCCTTGCTGAGAGGAAAACGTTTTTCTTGCTCATCACATCCAATAGATATATATTCAACACAAAACCACCCAAATTAACAAGTGGTTATATCATTTCTTAACTCAACTTCGTATTGGATTAATTTGAACTTGACTTGGATTAAATTGAACTTAACTAGGATTAATTTGAACTTGACTTGGATTAATTTGAACTTGACTTGGATTAATTTAAACTTCACTTGGATCAATTTGAACTTGACTTGGATCAATTAGAACTTGACTTGAATTAATTTGAAGTGAAAAAGGTGTAGTAGACACCGGTGGATTGTCAGGTCCACTTACAGAAATATTTCCAATGAACTGTAGCAAATTTCTGATTATTGGAGAAAGAAATTGTTAAAAATCTTTATACTCTTTATACATAAGTACATTAATGTCAATTTTTATGGAATTATCTCACTTCATAAGTTTTTCCTACCTTGACAGTTAAAGTGACCACCAAGACAAAATTTACTACTTTACTACCTAGAAGACATTCTGTATAATTAGTGAGACAGACATTGAACATGATTTTCTAAACATGGTTTGTTGCTTAATATGATATTTTTAATGTGTTCATATATTAATAAAATTATGATAAGCATCATCAATTTGCACCTTATATCTGATTTTGATAATAGAAATTAGAATACCATTAATGGGAAGCTTTGTTCATGACATTCGCAAAAAAAAGATGGCAATGAAAAATTATGGTAGATTTTCCTTAAATGCGTTGAAAGATTTTAATAGTTTTGTTCCCAAAAATTGATAAAAGAACAGCTTGAAAGACATCCAACAGAAATGACATTTTGCTCGTTGATGTATTATTTTTGAGAAATAACATTAATAACATTCAGATCAGAATAACATTATAGAGTTGAGAGCGTAGTTGCCACATTGTTGGAATACGCGCGGATTCTTGGTGGGAGGACATCAGCCTTGGTATGGCTAAGTTAAGTTGTACTATTTCAGGTTAGTTTATGTTTGATGGTTTCTTCACTTTTATATACTATGTTCTTATGACTTCAATTTTAAATAACTCAAAAATTATGCATCAACCAGCAAAATGTGATTCATGTAAAACATTCTTAAATGTGTTCCTTTAGCAATTCTATGGCACATTCCGTGAGCACATTTAAGTGTTAATCAACCAAAATTAGCATTATCTGTTTAAAAATCATGGACAAGGTTTTGCATCTGTCTTGTAAACACTTAACTTTTAGCTACACAGTAGGAAATTATTTTAGTTTATCTGATAGTTTTAAATAAGATAGACTACTAAACCAAAAAAAAGCTATTGTTAAGCTGCATTCAGCACACTAAACACAACTTTTATAGTATAAAAATCCAAACTAGCTTTCATCCTGAGCACCGTTGGTTTACAGTTTGCTCAATGCTAATTTGGATCTAAATGTGAAAACAAAATTTTTTAGATTACCAATAAAGCTTTTTCATAATGAATGCATTGAAATTTGTCATCACATCCTACTTGCTAATAAATTCACAGACAAAATTTACAATGCACTATTAAAGCTGATGGCACTCTGCTACCATATTTTGTCACTTTTTTGAAATAAGCTCATCAAAAATTTGGTCTACAAAATTTAAAAATAAACAGAATGTCATTAATTAATTCGGAATTGTAGTACATTCTATTCCCATACTTATTTTTCTTTGCCCTGTATTTTAAGTTCGAGGTGAGTGAATAGAATTTTCCAATGGAACCAGCTTTTCAAATTCGAAATGTTTTTCTGCATCTAGTTTCAAAGATTTCATCAATAAATGCAACGTCACGTGCAAAAATAAGTCCAAAACTCTATTTTCTAAATTAAATTCAAATGCAATTTAAATTTCTTACCTTCCAGGTCTGCACGCCCATGATTATAAGGCAACGGCACAACACTTTTAATTTAACGTGCGTCTTGAATGGAGAAATAATTCTTCTAGTCAGTCATTTTGAAATGCCTGCTGCAAACATGGTAGAGCGCACATAAATTCGACTTACAAACATCATTTAACTGAACATTTCCACTCGTTGCAATCCACTTTTTAAAATTCGAACTAGGATACTGGAAATATCTCAAGTCTGATCGGTTTTTAGAATTACTTTCGCACCCAATAAAATAACACTTTTTAATTATAACTCTTCGCGTTAACACTTTGCATGACGCTGCAACTTCAAGATTGTCGTACCCGATTCATGAACTCGTTGGGCAGCTTCGGCTAGCAGTGTTGCCAGATTTTTGTAAGCGCTGCTGCTATTGGTGCGATGCCATGACGTCACCCGCACGCAACACGATTCAATAAAAGACTGGTTTGCCGCTACCTCTCCTTATGTATACCGTGCCCTACAGCTACCGAAAATTGGCTTCACTTTAGAGCGCTGACGCCGGTTCCATCCCTACATACAAGGTCACGTGGAAGCCTTATGGTTATGACATGGATTGTCCATGTTTACCATATGGGTTCTAACGGCCCATGCTATGTGGAAAACACATGGTCTTTTGGAAAGTGGCCCCACCTGGTCCCCACGTGGTTAGGACACGTGTAGAGGATGTGGGTCCTACATGGAAGCCGCATGCCTCGTGGCTATCCCTCGCTTCTGCCAGCTAGGATCCATGTGGCAATTACGCATGGGTCCCATCTATAAATAACGCAGACTTACCATGAATTCTACCGACGTGTATTATACACCGTTTCCATGTGGTTATCAAAGTTAGTTGGTCGCTCCGCTGTGACGTTGCCGTTGCATTATCATGTCTTGGTGCAGATGACCTGTTTGCAATCGAAAATTAGAACACGTCCCCCCAAAATGCCATTCTCATCCCGCACTAATCCTTGATACCATATATGGTTATTTTATGTAAACTCATCGCAAATGTCTCGCAATTTGCTTTGAAGTAATTTATCAGCCGGTACAGTAATTAGTGGCGAAAGGAATGGCATCTCAGTATTCATAGGGTTTCATTGCAGCCTCCATCACTCGTTGTCACGTGTTTTAGTGACATATATACAAGTATCATACTCATATTTATGTCACAAGGCTGTTTAATTCATAAAGGAGTACATGCATTGTAAATGAGACTTCAACCAACGATCTCGGAGCAACTTGCGAAATGAGATATTTTTTCTAGAGTGTAAAATGTAGGTTAACGGCCAGGCTAAGATGCATTGAATAATTCCATTATTGAAACATTTCCAATTTTCTTTGTACTTATTGACTTGTAATATGAGAAATACAAAAATTGAATTCTTCTAGAATTAAGGCTTTCAAAGAACGAAAACTATGAACTCTCCATGGCATAACTTAGACCACGCTCTACCGGGTGTACCACAAAAATGTCCCCGACATTTTAATTAATTATTTCTCTGCTTTAAATTAACATATTTAGCAAATTTTGTTTCCTTTTCGAATAATCTAAATTTTTGAAAATCGTTTAATAGCTACTATACAGTGATCGATTTACTAAAAAAGGTAGAAAAACTAATTGTTCAAGGGAAACATTTTAAAGACAACGGTGGTGTTCATCTTCATTTCTCGATACCTACTGTTAAAAATGATTTCACAATGACATATCCTACATACCACCAAGTATTTAAGCCCTATGAGAGGTTATTTACTACCTTATTTCATCATTTGAAGGCACCTAAAGTGCAGCTCACTAATGATAACAGAATTTTCATCGTATTGAAATATGAAGCAACGAAAAACTGTGAAAAAGTTAGAAGAGCATTTAATTTTCTTTCTAATTTTTTAACTATGCGATACAGTCTTCTAATCGGGTGAGTACCTTTCCGGGAATTTTTCATTAAATGCTATCCGCTATCCGAGATCATTGCCATAATTTAAACCACCCTTTCAAAAATTCCAATTTCTCCACACTATGTAGAACCACAGAAGAATTTGACCTTAGAATTTTAGAATCCTTGTTTATTTTAACCCATAGACCTCAGTTAAATAATGACCAAAGTGCGATGAAATTAAATATTGCCCCAACTGTATGAATAGGAGTGTGTTCGGATATGTGTGTGTGTGTGTGTGTGTGTATGTGTGTAGTCCTGTTACTCTGGGTAGATGTTATTGTGGGTTAGTTTAATTGCTAGAATTTAGGTGCAAGTGTACGTATGGCTTCGAATGTTTGATAGAAATTTTATTTTTTAATGGTTAGGCTTAGCTATTTTTTGTTCAATGTAGGTATATTGATATTATATTCTTATAGCTTTTTCGCAATTTGTTCATTATCGTTTTTTATTCTGTTTTACAGCACTGATGATGGAATCGGAGATTCCAAGCAAAACAAAGAAACACAAAAATTTTTAAATAAACATATTTAAAAAATTTTGGTTCAGGTTAGACCCCTGAAACCATTATACAGTAATATGTAGACATAGAAAATGACATAGCAACGTCGTGCCATGAAGAAAGTGCCAAGGGGGAGGTGTAACATGATAAAATACCACTTCCGACTCTCCTCCCTCCCATTCTTCAAACCCCCGTAGCGGGCGAACGAGTGAACGTCTGAGTCTCATTTTTTTTCACAGGATGTACCTGACCTCTTACACTTCCTATAATAGCAGCAACAATCCCTATTTCTGAAATGGTCTCAAAATCCTGGACTCCTATGGGGGACTTTTCCCTTGAAGTTTGAGTGACTGTGTATTCCAAGCCAAAACTGCATAGTGCCTTAAGGAATCACATCACCCTCAAAATGACTTCCGGCTTCCTGTCTATGATACTAATTCACTAATGTTGATACAATCCTGAGCTAAATGAAGCCAATGCAAATCTGCAAATTCTCCTTTGATTACTTGATGTAATTAAGATTCGTAAAGGATTTAGTAATATTCAGCAGGATCTAGCTGATCCTGTTGCTCTGCGTTCAATTGTCACGTTTCAGTTTTACGCCTTGTGCGCCTCAAGAACCGAAAATGACTAAAAAGCCAGAAAAAGGCCAAATTTAAGAAAAAAGCCAACCTTAAAATTTCGAAGCCAAACGCTTTCAAAAAAAGCCAGATTTGTGATATTTGGCCTTAAAAAGGCCAATATGGCAACCCTGGCCAAAGCGTCAGAGAGGAGGGGCAGGGGAGGGGGATCCGTGAGATCAAGTTTGAACAGCTGCTAGATGAGCATTCTTTCGAAATCGAAACGTAAAAACTAATCCAAATAGTTACATGTGTGTGTATCATTTTATTCATTGGTGTGTTCTGTCCTCTAGTATTATCAAACGAAAGCTTTTGAAATGGTGCGTCACGCATATTAAGAATTCAGTTATCGCAATTTTTTGTTCAATGAGATTATCAGCATATATTTTGCCGGCCATGATAACCTCATTAGTTATTACAAATGTTTTAATTGAGCATTGCAACTGAATAAGACACAACTAAGTCTTGAAAAGGCGAATGTTAGATTTTATAGCACACTGAATTTCTTTTATCTCAGCTTGATCCTGAATACTGTAAAAAATACAGTCTATATTTTAGACCCAGAAGCAAATAGCCGTTAAATTTGGGACTAATCAGACGTGTAAACGGATAGCTAATTGGTTATAAATGCAGGATTTAATATGTACTCTGAAAGGTATTTTTGCAATTAAATCAAAAAACGAATAACAACAATTTTATTCTACAAATGCAATGTTTTTTGTAGCCGTTCAAAATCAAGTATGCACGTTGCAAACAAACGTGCCTTCCATGTGGAAATATCCATTTAAAGCCAATGTGATAGCTAATGGGAAATCCCACGTGGATGCCACGTATCAAATCCAGCATGCAATGTACTAATATGGCTATGATGAGTATATTCAGTGGCAAATCCATTTTGCCAGCTGAAATCCACGAAACCAGCAACTAACCATGTGGTTTCCACGTGACATTGTATGTAGGGATGTATCCAACTTCCTTGGGAACAATATCCAGCCATTGCATACCGTTGCATTCAAAACGAATCTGAACAACGGATAACACCAAGCTCTTTTCCTGAACGCCACCCGATATTTTCCACGAAACTGATCAAACAGATCCACTCCTCCCATTCCATGATTGTAACTTTGAATGATTTTCGGTTGCTGAACTGTGATGGGTTTGCTATGTTTTCTTGACCAGCGATTGCATTTTCCTACAGACATTACTTCTTCTCCCGCACTGTTTGAAGCCACCACTACATCACTGTTATCTTGCCAATGAAAGGCTTTGATTTTTTTCTGTTTGTCAACAAGCACCTCCGACTCACCACGTTCTTTGCTTTTGAAGTTGGAGAGAGAGGCGTATTCCGAATACGATCTTTCCGAATCGTGCCGGTGAGGTTTATTTTTTCCTTTTCAAACTTTTCCTGTAGGGGCAGGGTAGTGAAGAAGTTATCGATGAAACCATGACTTCCTTCTGGGACGAAATTTAGAACAAGCGATGTAACAACCTATTCCCCAATGTTCATACCTTCTTTTCGCCCACTATCTTTTCCTTCGTAGAGTTTGAATTTCCCGAGCAATCCTTCACGAGAACAAAGACACCATAGTTTGTATCCGAAACGCACAGGTTTTCCACGAATGAATTGTTTCAGACTATGCCGACCGAAATATGGTTCCATGGCCTCATCGATGGCCCAACTCTTTGGAAGCGGTTGAGCCATCTCTGCGAAGATTTTATTGAAATGATCAAACAATGGCCGTACTTTGAAAATCCAATCATTTCCATCAATGTCCAAGTTATCGACAAAATGCACGCTTCAAATAATAGTTGCGAATCGCTTGCATGTCATCCCACACTTTGTAGCGGCGTCATTTCTTGTATCGGAACTAGTTGACCAGAAGAGACGACGGTTAGGAACTGTAACATATCCTGATAACAGCAAAATTCCAAAAACTTGGTGTATTTCATCAGAAGATACACCAAGTTGGCAACCAAATTTTTGTGAATGGTATTTGTTAGTTTCCTCAACGATCAGGGAAACTGTCTTCATTCCAGAAATGTTTGAAAATATCGATGGGATCTAAGTTGCTTTGTTGCCATTCTTCTAGAATTTGAGGACTGTGTTAGTTGTTTGATACAAAGATTTCATTAACAAAAAATCCCGTACTCCATTGATAATGATTGGCAATCTTTGAGTGATTCGACTTTGCACTATTAGTACGAGGCTTCTTGGATTTAGGTTCGGAACAAGTGTCATTATGAATATCACCATCGCTGGATGTGAGTGAGACTTCTTTGTTCTCATTTCGACCTTTTAGAGTGATATTTGCCTGCATTGCTAACACACGGCTACCTAAGAGGTTGATATTATTCTCGTTCACTAGCACAGTGTCATCACTGAGATCATCAACATCACTATCTTCGCTTTCATCTGGGGTTACTAATGCCACATCTATTCCTACGGTGTCTTTATCTTCTGAGTCAGGAAGCGTAAATATGCTACTGCGTCTTCAATATTTTTAAATGTTCTGAAAAAGAGAATACAACTATGAAACAATCAGGTTTGTAAATTTTGTTTTTAAAGTGTTAAATACGCATCATGTGGAAGTATTTACAAATTTATCAAACACAACCTGTAAAAGCACTAAGTAAAGATTTTCTGCACTGTCATTCTGCGCGCCAGTAATGGCAGTGCAGAAAATCTTTACTTAGTGCTTTTACAGGTTGCGTTTGATAAATTTGTAAATACTTCTACATGATGCGTATTTAACACTTTAAAAACAAAATTTACAAACCTGATTGTTTCATAGTTGAGTTCTCTTTTTCAGAAAATTTAACAATATTGAAGACGCAGTAGCATATTTACGCTTCCTGACTCAGAAGATAAAGACACCGTAGGAATAGATGTAGCATTAGTACCCCCAGATGAAAGCGAAGATAGTGATGTTGATGATCTCAGTGATGACACTGTGCTAGTGAACTAGAATAAAATCAACCTCTTAGGTAGCCGTGTGTTAGCAATGCAGGCAAATATCACTCTAAAAGGTCGAAATGAGAACAAAGAAGTCTCACTCACATCCAGCGATGCCCATTCAAGTGGGCGCTAAATTTTTTGTTTTAAATATTGATGGATATTGACGAAATTTTAACTGAAACTTACTGAATCTATAACAAATAAAGCACCGAATACGTTTTTCACAATTCAGTATAATAAGACTTTTATAACAAAGCAACGTACTTCGATCCGGACATGTTGATCAAGAAGAGAATACGGCGCGAAAAACCAACTCAGACCGAGGCCAAGAAGGTACTAAGACAATATCTGCACAGCACTCCTTGAAGAAGAACTAGTTTTCTTTCATCTGGTTAAGAAAACGCGATTCAAGCTATTACTATTCATGTAATGACTTAATTAAAACACCATACTTTACGCCCATCTCAGTTGGCACGGCACTCTCTTGGGTTAAAGTTAAAATTTCTCTTAATAGTGACAAAACTGGAAAAGGTATAGTAACACAATGCTTCGAAAACTTCCATTACCAGAAATGTATTCAAAATAACCTTTTGATATTCAGTCAGAACAAATTCCAAACGGATCTCTCAACAATAAACTCATTTTGCGGTCCATGAACTAAGGTTCAGAATTGTTTTCAAGAAAGTTATTATGGAGTGGAACGAATGGTTCGATGACTATCTTTTGATTAATTCACCTTAAATAATTAATTGAAATTTGTAATTGAAAGGAGCCTTCTCGAGAACCCACGATGATCTTTTGGCAACACAACGTGATGGTCATTATTTTCTTTTAGGGAAAAATTTCTTTAGGTTTACATTCAAAATTTACATTTGTGAACAATTCATTACAGTTTGAAAAACACGATGAGGAACACAGAAGACGTCCCGAAAAAAAAGCTACCCAAGGCACCAGATGGAGGCTGGAGCTGGGTGGTTGCTGGCTGCGCTTTCTTTGACATGGTGAGTGCGTTTACTGATCTGTGTTAGAATTGAATGGCAAGTCAAATGGTTCGTTCAATATTATCTCTTGCCGTGGTAGAGCTCTCTGTCATTAATTTTATTGAATAGAATGACTTTAAAATTTCGTTAAATTAAGTTTTACCTTAAACAAAACTTCACATGCTGATTATGGATTCATTTGCTCGTTGATCAACATTCATAGTTGTTTTGTCAAGTTGTGAAACAGGACAAAAGGATATTGGGATACTAAAAACGATGCATGAAAATCCACTTGAGCATACGACAAGTAAGTGCGGAACATTCATTACATAAAAAAGAAAAACTGTAGAATGATGAATATGCGGGGTTTCACATTCAAAATTCTACTCACTTTTCAATTATGGTTAAAAAGTTATTCTTTTCATCATGTAGGTGCACATTTCACATGTCAAGTTCGATTTTTCAGGAAACCAAAGAAAATGGTTGCTTCTTTCTACAAAACATGAGTGAATTTTATATTTAGTACAGATAACTGTGCTGTTTTGTAAGCTTCCAGGCAGTCATGCACTCCACGGCTTTAAACACACACATTCCCAAATGTTCAGTTCTGTACGAATATCCATGTACTGCCTTTTTTTACGTCTGTAACGCCTGCTCTTTCTCTCTTGACGGAAGTAGAAGGGAGTTCGTAATCGTTCGATACTCCTTCAAATTTCACCCTATGTATCAGGTTACCTTACATGAAATGTGATATTTGAAAATGAAGGGAAATCACTCGTGTAAAGTGTTTATTTTAATCCAAATCTGATATTTCCCTCTATTCCTCAAATGTTTTCCCAAAGCATACTCTTCATTTTCGAATAAGTTTTTTCACGAATAAACTGTCCAATTGCTTCAGCTATACTTTCTTTATTCAATTTTTTTTTGTCACGAACGAAAAGGGAGAAATGCTTGAACAAGGGATAATCACCCAGCAGTTTTCAATGAATGCGCACCTTACATCATCAAAAAAGTAAGACAAAACTCGCTGTTTGAATTACTGACGAAATTTAAGAGCTGAGCAGAATAATTATTATTATACAGGGTGTTTTTCGTGTGAACAAAATTCAATCATAGCTGGAAAAACTCAAAAGAAATCGATTTTATCGAATAATAAAATGCAAAGAACTCAGTTTTCGAGTAATCAGGACTTTCAGAAATTTTAAAATTTTAAGTAGGATACGAATACGTGCGCGCCAAGGTGCGCGCAAATGTCAGCGCTATTCTTGATAGTTCCAACCTCACTTGAGGAGTTTTTTTGTTATTTTTACTATAAAACATGCAAGCATTTTGCAGTTACGAAAAATATTTGCCATATGAATGTTCGTTAGGAAATTAACACCATGACATTATTTATGATAAACTTTAGTAGTCATTTCATTATATTAATAAAATGTACAAACATTACCTAATGCGTAATAGCTTGAAACTGTAAATATATTTTTTAGCCGTAAAGTGCTTGCAGTTTTTATTGTAAAAATTACAAAAAACTGCTTTAGTGGGGTCGGAACTATCAAGACTAGCGCTAACATTGGTAGTATATCCTACTTCAAGTTTTAAAGTTTCTTTAAATCCTTATGACTCGAAATCTAAGGAGTTTTTATCATTTGTGAAAATCGATTTACTTTGAGTTTTTCCTCCTATGGTTGAAATTTGTCCTCACAAAAAAACACCCTATGTAGGGCGTTTCACCACCGAAGACGCTACAGAGACTTTTCACTGGTGCATTCGAAATTGCTCAGTTCATCAGTTCTACACATACACAGGGCGAATGTCATTTCTGCTAACGCCGGTTGGCGGCATAGTTGCAATTTTAAGGTTACGTTCTATTTAGTGCTGGCATAGTATGCCGTTCAGTTCACTCGGACTAGAATTAAAAAGACCATTACGTCTCCTACCTGCTAGTTTGCGTTGTGTCGCGCGCCTCTGCCACTACGTACCGGCTCGTAAATCAATTTCGTACACAAACTATTGAGGTTGGGATATTTTCAATTAAATTTGTAATTACTGATGGGGCAGGTAAGGGCTGAGTTTTATTAGTGGTAGCTGGGGCCCCCATGCGGGAGTTCCAGCTATCCACCCACACTTGACCGAGCGACTTACCCTTGCTGGAACCCACTCTCCCCAAGCAGGGCGTCGAGAGTTGCAACATAGTGCGCTCAGCCATCTCACTTATACACATCAATTAAAGTAGTGCAGGTACAGCGACCTCGGTCTCCTACAACTCCAGTCTCTTTGAACTGATGATGGAGCGTGAATCCGAAACGTTTTCTTAGTAGGGATGATAAATTTTATCGGAGTTTTCTTCGTTCTTAAGTTTTTGAAAAGGTTGCAGATTAAAGCAAATCCCTGACGTGTTCAGATATATAAATCTAAAAACACATCCAAAATCTGCAAGGCTTATTATAAGTATAAAGAAAAAATTAATTTCCGATTCATATTAAAAAAAAACGATCTGTAAAATAAGTAAAGTAGAAGTAAAAAATCTACTGCAACATGTAAAAACTAAAAAGCATTTTAGAACTCCAACTCCTATTCCCTATCCAAGAGACGTAGATTCAAAAAAGAAAAATCTTTTTATTTCGATGAAATAGCAACTGAAAGAGATCAAAGTCCAACCGAAAGTTTTTATACAAGAGGAAGACATAAAAACTGTAGTTCAATTTACTTATCACAAAACTGTAATTTGTTACGGAGACAAAGAATTAGAACAAATGTTAATGATGTGATTTTTTAGGGGGATAGACTTAACCGACATGAAGAACATTTATGCAGATATCGCACCTAAAGAAAAATTTCGAGAGTTTTGTTCTGAAACTAGCAAAGATCCATGTAATTTTATAGTTGTAAATAATGACAGACATCCACTTCAAGTAGGGTTTTAAAAACTTTGAAAATTTACATCTTCCAAGATATACTTCAGAGAATGGAATAATTCCTAAACTTAATACTGTTAGTCGTTTTCTTCATTAGAAAACGAAATTGAAATTTGTGGATAAAAAATCCTGATGTTTCTATTGTAGTATTTCTATAACAGAAAGATAAATAGAAATACATTTCATCGAGAAAAGTTTTATGAATAGATGCTGAAAATTGAAGTTTAAATATAAAAATGATTTCATCGTTTGTGTAAGCATTTTTTTAGTTGTAAAAAGGATCAAAAATTTTTCGACAAAACTAAATTTTATCAGATTTTATTAATTAATATTTTTTATATGGTAATCACACTTAACTGGTCTCAAAAAGGTTTTTTATATGAACTGCTTTATTTATCACTCACTTATGTTGAGTTGGGCGAACAAATGGGACTGTTCAACAGGTTCGCTAGGAGTTCTGCTAGAGTTGACCGTCAACTTTACACCACACAAACAGCGTATCAGTACATTTATTTTTGTCGCTTTGGATCGTCAAATTTTGGATGCGCTTGTGATGATTTCTCTTGATGTGAATTTTCCTTTCTCTGACTCATCACTTGGGTCCAAAATTGAAATACTTGTTACAAAAATCATGAAGTGTGCGAGACAACTTTTAGGCGAAGAACTTAACAAGTCTTGAATCGTGTCCGTATTAAAAAGTTAAACGATTAAAATTTCAAGAATATTAATCCTATTCAATCAGAAAAAGTTTTGGGGTCCAGCTTCATCATCAGTTAGTAAAAGAACGTAACAGTTCTTAGATAAATGATCAAATGAGAGCGAATAGTTCAATTTGAAGTCTGAAGGGAATCACGATAATCAGTTTCAGACTTAAAAGCAACAGTTTTTTCAGTTTTTGCTCAGTCAATTTCGAAACTAATTTGAGTCATACACTTACCAATACGGTCGCAAAGTGTGCTCTCAAAAATTTGCGTAAAATTGAATTTTTACGTAAATTTTGACACTTAATGGGCTTCTTTTGGGGATTATTAATTCGCAAATTAAAAAATTCTGTCAAACCAACACATGCACCACGCTAACGTGGAAAACAATGAAGACTATTGATAGTGTTCATGTCGATATTTTGGAGCACATCCGAGAAGTCGAGATGTTGCTACGTGAGACAAAATTACTATGCGTAAAATAATTTCAGAACTTTCAGCTACGAGTCACCTCTGCTTATAATTTTTAAGGTTGCTTCTTTCTTACGCTACTAGGATAAGCTTCCAATTGAGATACGAGCTCTTTTTTTTCCTATTTCAGTTGCCTCCAGTGCAAATCTTTGCGTCGGTATAACGCAGTGGTATAACGTCACGAAATTTAAATACCAGAGCGTCGGAGCTTCAGGGTATAAGCTTCCGTATTAGGATTCAGCTAGCTCACCCATCGTGTTCAGCTGTACGCAATCATGCTGGAAAATGTACTGAACTCACATCTGCTACCGCTTTCAAAAAATAAGATTTAATTTTAACTCCGAATGACCTCAGGATTTTAGAGTCCTCATTTTTTCAAGCGTAAACGTACCCTGAATAATACAAACAGCTCATATCCCTTGCATGTAGTCAATTGATAACTAACTACTTCTTTATCACACCTGCTCAATTGTATGTTTCTTGGTATTTATTTTTCATTGCTTATTTTTCACTGTCATTTGTTATTTTCTGTGATGTTATAATCATGATACTTTAAAATTAAATCCGCATTGATACGTCTGATTCTTAAAATGAGAAGTAAGGAGAAAATCGCTGAACGTATGGTAATTTGATTAATAGAAATAGTAAACTTTATATGAATAAAATTGAACGTTTCGAACAAAGCATAATTCTTTTGCTGAAGATGAACTGTTTAGTTTGAAATGTTCAATTTCATTCATTTAGTCTTTACTATTTGTATTAATAAATTGACCATACGTACAGCGATTTTTGTCTTACTTTTCATTTCAAGAATCTAAGTATTGTTATGGAAAACACGAAGATCTCTTACTATCTGCATTAAAAACGCATAGACTGGTAATTGATTTGAGCGGTTTGTCATTTTGTGAGGTTTAATTACACACTTATCAAAATAGCACCTGACTCGAGGGTCTCAAAACATGAAGTTCTCTAAAATTGCGTTTAGGTACGAGAAGCAGAGCTGAATGCCGTTTTGCAAGAGAGCGGCCTGCATGAGTATAGGGTCGAAGAAAGAAATCGGCCCTGGATGTCAGGAAGTTATAATGAAAACTTAATTTAATCAGAGTTTATATTAAATCTGCCTTATCGGTAAGTTCTGCGTGCAACGCAACTTTAGTAAGAACGAAAGGGCAAAAACCAGGCGACATATCATTTTTAAAAATCTGTATGTCAAAATTAGAACGTTTTGGGCCTAGACCCATCTTCAGCTAAACAATCTGAAATGACAATAATGAAACATCAATAACCTAGATCCATCATTGGCTGAAACAATCTGAAATGACAATAGTGAAACATCAAATCCTGTGCTAGAGAAACTGTTGGTATCTCGACAGTGGCACACAAAAGAATGGAAGAAAGTGACAAGGGGATGAGTAAAGGTTCTAACTAACTGTGTGAAGAGGGTGAGCGCTCTGCATGTCATTAAGCTAAGGCTCTAATTTGTGGATGCAGAGGGACTCCAAAATTCTAAGTTTAACTGAATTACTGGAATAACCTACAATGGAAATGTCTGATTCAGAAATTGATACATTGCATTGAAACTCTGTGTGAGACCAAATTGAGGAATGGGGAGGATGGCAAAGGCGTGCGCTTGTTCTATGACTTATTCCTGCATGTTCCGACCGCCTAACACGCAATGTGCGGCTCGTTGAGCCCACATATGCAGATGCACATTGTGCACAACTGTTTTATAAACAAGGCAGGAGCGGAGACATTCAGGAAGTTTGTCTTTAAAATGAAAAATTGACCCAATAGTGAACCTATTTACTAACAATACTTGAAAAGAAATTTGCGGAAAGAACGAAGACAGTAACATTAGTAATTCTTTTCTAAGGGTTTCAGATAATGATCCTATATAAGGCAAGGTTCTAAACATTTTTTGTTTTTCTGCGGTAGAAACAGTTGGGCTGATTTGGTATATATTCTTGAAACCGATTTATGTGATATGGAATTAAACGTAATGAGTAGCCACTGGAGGAAAACAAGCGTGTTAAAAATTCTAACTCATTGTGCAAAAACTGGTAATTAGAACAAATTTTATCCCCGCGGGACAGTAAGGTTTTTAAGCTCTTGGTTCTAAACTGAAAAGAGCAATGGCTAAAAAAATTTGAACCTAAACCTGAGGAGGATGATTTACGAAAAACTGTTTGGAGTGTTCGACCCTGTCTTTTCAAAAAAAAATTTAAAATGCTAAAGAGTTGCCTTTTTCTCCTTCCATAGTAAAATTAATAGCTGGATGCTTGGAGTTCAGGTAATTTAAAAAAATTTTGGTAATGTTTCACTGTCATTTGTCATTTCAGATTGTTTAGCTGAAGATGGGTCTAGGCACGAAACGTTCTAATTTTGACATACAAATTTTAAAAAATGATATGTCGCCTGGTTTTTAAATGTCTTAGTTTCTGACGTAGAAATCATTCGTAGGAATACAGAAAGCTGCATCGAGCATACAAAATAAATATCTTCACATACAATTAACTTATATGTAACTCGATGCTGAAGCTGGTTTTTCAGAATTCAGGAAATGAAGGCCTCCAAGGCGGATCCAGGATAATGAAGTTAGTAGACAGCGTCCAGCCAATTGGCTTCTGGCTTGCAAGAGAAGGATTTCTCGTCTCACGAGGGTTTTATTCATTTCTGTAACTTTAAAAATCAAGCTAATAAATCGCTCACTATTTGGCTTAAAGGAAATGTTTTTTTTCAGGATTTGTATTTGGTCTTTCGCCAAATTAGGGGAAAATTCTCTATTTATAGTATCGCCCACTCGTATAAATGAAATCACTATTTTCTTAACATGAACATTTTAAGTTTACCAAGCAAGGCGTCAAAACGAGGTAGCAAATTTCATGACAAAGATTCAACAGAAGAAAGAATGAAAATCCGAAAGCGAAACCAAACCTTGAACAACAAAGAAAGCAATGATTATTTGAATGCGCTAAGACGTTATCTTTGACAGAATTGCCACTTGAATACGTCAGTGATCTTTCCGACAGACGCCTTGTCGGCCCAGGTAGGTTGTAGCGATTCAGCAAAAGTACGAAAAAATAAATGATTCTTTATAAATATTCTTGAAACAAACTCAGATGATTAAACTTGAAATATGTGTTTTAAATGGTCCAATCTTACCCTACAGTAATGTGCTGTCTCTTGCGTCTCTCATTGTCCATTGAGTTTCTTTTATCGGCGCCCATTGGTTACTGCATGCTTTGACCATCACCAGTATCAAAACTGCCATCTATGCAACCTAAATGGGAACAGCATGGAACGGTGTGTAGCAAAAACGCATGTAGGTTTCACAACTCATAAATAAGCAGTTAGATTACATCATCAACTGCCTCAGTAGAATTACTACAAAATGTGAAAAAACCCTTTGATCTAGCGAAATTCTCGTCAAAAAGTGCATTAGAAGTTTTATTTCATGAGCCAGCCAATGGAAAGGCTATCAAATAACGTATTAAAAATTACTAGGAAGACGACCCAATTAAATATTCAGAAGGGATCACCAGTGGAATATCGTCGGTCACCGGGTGTTTTTCACTTGGAATACGCGCGGTTTAGAGGTTCAAGTGTCCCCGTTTTCGGACACGAAACCTCACGCGAAACACTCTCGTTCCGCCCGACCTAACGGGCGTATACCGCCTAAGGACCGCGCGTATTACACCCCATATTCGCCTCTAAATCGTCTTTCAACCAGATTCAAATCCCGGCTGTCCGTCCGCTAGTTATTGGTTCAAAAATCGCTCCCAGTTGCACGTGCCTCACCTCACGGGGTGTGCAATATCGCACTTGAAGCTTTGGATCTCACAATTCATTCACACTAAATGCATTGTGAATGTATTGACCCAATAAACTCAGTACTATATTGCACATCCAATGAGGTCGATGCACGTGCAACCGGGAGTTTAAATACATAAGATAAATGCAAAACAATAGAAAGGATAAGAAATGCCGTTCTGTCTTTAATTTTTAATAAAAAAATTATTAAATCACTGCCAGTAGTGAGGGGGGGCACGGGTGCCATCGCCCCCCCAAAAAAAAAAATGTTGATCTGGGGGCCTGTTTCAGTCGCAGTTTCAAGTAAAAGAAAAATAAGATTTCTGATGATTATTGTCTGGCCCCTCCAAAATTATTTATCTGGGGTCCTGGCCCTCCCCCTCCGAAATTATCAGCTAGCTGCTCATCCAATGAGGTCGATGAACAGCCTTCCCAAAACAGGAACACCAGAATAGTTCTAGAATTTAACATCAAATCTCAATCCGTCTAGAATACTTCATGTAACAAACAAATGTCCACTACATAAAAATAGGCATGAGAATGTAATTTCCATATCACAGTGTTCCTTTTCAACGCTCATCTATATCATTTGTACTGTATATTGTTCTTGATATATCTATACATCAAGAAATAGAAATAAGAAATTTACTAATGACTTTCAACCTCACAGCCTTCCGTGGTATAGAAGTGAATATTGTGCTACACAACAAAGTAAACGCAACTGAGCTTAGAATCCATAATATAAAGAGTAGCCCATAAGTATGGAACCTTTTTAAAACTATTTTATTTATAAAACTACAAACGATGTAGAAAATTGGTCAATTCAGAATGACAGAGGAGATTTCAACTGTTCTAAATAAACTTTTATTTCAAAACCCAAATTTCTGACTGTTGAGCAAGAACCCATCACTGTTAGTTTGCCGTTCTTTGGGCCATCTTGATATCAGCTGAAACGAAAAATTTTGAATACTTCAAAAATATTTCACCCTCAAATACAAGTCAGGTAGTCTTTTTCAGTCAATAAGAAATTCACAATTTCTTCCCCTATAAAGATCGTTCACCATCTTTACTTATTTTTCGTGTTGTGTACAAGTATCGATGCAGACGTGTCCCGCGACCTATATTGGCAAAGCCAAGAAACAAATCAAGGTGAGCATTAGCAAAAATTCGTGTTATAGCAACATCAGAAGCCATTCCCTTGCTAATGACAATCCAATTCGTGATGAGAATCTTGAAATTATTGATCATTGCTCTGACACTGATTTCAGACATTTCTAATTCATTTATGTTAGAAAAACCAAACCCATCCCTGAATGAAAAAGGAAGTCCTACTGATTTGTTAATTCTGGCATTAAATATTAAATATTTTGTCTAATATTCGTCGAAAGTGAGCATTGACTCACTAGACGTTTGGAGGTAGGGAATGGTACTCTCGAGCTTGGCGTAGTATTTCCCTCGTCTTGTACTGGTTCAATGGTGTGCGCTTCCGATAGTGGCTTCATACAAGCCCCTCTGTGTCAATCCCGGTCACACGTACGCGCCTGCACAGACAAAAAAATTAGAAACTTGACTCCACTCAATGCAGATATTGATTTATCGTATTTCATTTCTTCAATCCTCTCAACTGCGCGTTTTCTCTATTACCATTACTCATTATTTCAATGTATTTTCAAACTATTTCAAAACTGTTGACATTACCCGGAAATACACTATGCAAAATTTCCTTTTCAACTCTGTATAACACTTTGAAACTACATAACTTTTCATGCAGGTACTACATCTCTAGTAAATATACTCAAATACTTGTACAGAGTATCTAATTTTCATGTATTTGTGATAGTGTGAACTGAACTGAGTCTAAGGCATTCGTGAAGTGTCTTACCATGTGAAATTGTATCTGTAGAATCGTTTGAGACTGAATGTTAACTTACAGTGAAAAATCTTCATTCTTAATTAGAAAATAATTACTACAAATAATTGGATTTTGTTCTTGAACGTTGCTAACGAGCTTACCTTTGAGAGCTTTTAGCTGCTTTCACGTTACTGTGAGATTCCGCTGCATATTCCGGCATGTTGGAGAGGATGCCTGTAAAGAGTTAATCAGAATATAATTCATCTGTGGAAAAATTGCCTTAGAAACTAAACATTTATATTATATGCCTCCCTGTTATAAAAACACCCTCACGTAGAAAAAATTCCCTTAGATCTCAACAGAGAAGACTACTACACCCACCCATAAACAAATCTACACCTTCACCTTCAGGATTTACACAAGAGTTTCATAATCATTTTGAAGATTACACGGCATGGGGGCATATCTCGTGATTGGCCTGTCCTAATATTTATCAGTCAGCCTGAAACATTCTACAAAAATGTGTAACTTCCATTCATTTATACGAATAACATACATAGTTACAGCCACTCGGTTATTTATCATTTGCTGATTCGAATGCTTAAATCGAAAAAATTCATGGAAAGAATCACAGGTGAATGAAATCCTCATCAACAAAAATTTAGAAGAAAACTGAATGAAAACATACAACCATAAACACGATGTAACCGAGCTAGTAAACTTATGATGTATGTTATAAGGATGTTCCATGACAAATGGAAGTGAATTTTCTGCAAGTTGAAACAATTTTGAAATAAAACCAATACAGCAAAATGCTTGAGAGAAAATAGTTTAACAGTCTGAGAAAGATTTAAATCTGGAGACTGATGTGGTCTTCCAAAGTGGTAATGGCAACAAACCTACAAAAAAATCTACTTAAAAAACTTTTATTTTTTTGAGTCTTCTAGAACTTAGTCAGAGCACAGATATCAGATCAATTAAAATGGTTTTGAAAGGTTGAAAGACAATGTACATACTCCCATACAAGGAAACCCAATACAGATTTAGAGAGAGAAAATCCTTAAAGATGAATTGTCCAAGATCCTGCTAATGTTTGAAGAATCTTGAAGTGAATTCCCAAAGAATGAGTTGAGCCAATTATAGTAGGTAAGGAGTTTCAACAGATTAAGTGTTTGTATAAATATGAATCAGAGCCATTATCTGTTTTTTTTTTCAGTTTATAAAATAAAATACCTAGTCACTAAAATTACTTAAAATTTAATTGTTGACACTTTTAGAAACTCTTATTGGTCAAGTTGTTATAAAAACAAATAATAATTCATTCCTCTTCGAAAATTCATGGATTATGAAGAGGGTAGAAGAAATTTATTAGATCAAGTTTATTTACATCTCTGAAATTACATGCATGACGTCTTATTTCAAATTTACAAACGGTATCAAATTTAGTTTAATTTAAATGTTTTATGGCATAAATTACACAGATTTTGCAAAAATGAAACTACCACCTACCATATTATGATTTCAAATTCAGTAACTTGTTTAATTCTAGTTGGGGATCCCCTAAAAACAGCAAATCTTGACCATCACAAAGATTAAAAGTAACTGATATTTGCATAGACCCTAACTCAAAATTCCCAATCACACAATTATAGTCGCATGTCATCTGTGCGTAAAAAACATCCGCACAGTGAAAACCAAAAAATTTAAGCCTGAAGTTCATGAGCAGGTAATTGTCACATCAGCTCAAATGATAAATTGGTCCACTCACTTAATATTATGTGTGATGAAAAACAAATCATAAACAAGCAATAGACAAACTGCTTGACGTTGGAAAGAAGGCCCCTACCGAAGATGCTGCAACTTCGTGTACTTGGAGTTTATATTTCATTTTGATTCTTTGCTCGTATTGTGACTAGGGTTTGCAATCCCGGGACAAAATGAAAATCCCGGGATTACACTTCGGCCGCACTTTTGCCGCACTCTTGCTGCACTTTATACACTTCGTACTTTCTCCAGTTGCATCATTACACAGTATCGCCACACAAAGGCATTAGTCTCTACAACATCGGGCGTTGCCATTGTATCTATAACAGTTTATTCTTTATTACCTGCAAACCCAAACCAAAAAATTTATTCTGATGAAATAGTTGAACAACATTATGAGATAGTGTAGACTTCACTGTGTAGTGATTTAAATTGCGGTGACAAGGGATCCAAATCATTCGGGATTCCGGGATGCAAACCCTAATTGTGACGTCTCCAGCAGTTGGCCATGCTGCATTAAATTCCTTCAATTGTCGATGACAACCATTTCACGCTATGTTTTTTTGTCTGGTTCACGATAGACATTATCATGCTTTCCACCGTCATCAGAAGGAAAAAACTGAGTAGGGACCACAAGCACCGACGAAGTAAATCGAACCTTAATTAATAGAATGTACAAGAAACAGCGAAAATTTCTTAATAGAGTGTCAATTTTAAAACACGTGTTGCTAATTGACTCTGTAAACCACTTATTGTATTTCACTAATTATATATCTGTACTTTAGCTTTCGTTAGTGAATAAGAATATGTATTTTTCATTAAGTTTTGCCCCCTCATAATGGCATGTAGCAACATTTAGCATCCAACCTTTCGTTCACTGCAGAACCAATACTTAGGAAAAGTATTCTGTAGAGACATAATCGATTCGCAACGAATGTTCTATAAACGCAACACTAAAAAATAATACCAATTAAAACATGCGTCTTCTTCTTTGAGGATCCGGAGGGATCTTGAAAGTCGAAATTTCAACAGATGCTAATGGAACGTCAATCATGTCTAGCAGTCATTCAAAGAAACGTTCAGAAGCTTAAAACTCAATAATAAAATTTATTCTAGCAAATAACAGTTTGGTATTCGGTTTAGTTGAAAAAAAAACTCGAAAAGTGGACGATGAAAGTAATTCAGCAACATTTTAATCAGCCCATACAGAATGCCGGTTTTATCTGCAAAATTTGAAACAACTTAAGGCCATAAATACTCTAGTGGCCACATGTTACTTGGAGGCGTTCAAGTTATGGGTGAATATTCTACTGATACCGAAAGGACACCAGCCAACAATTTTACGCCTCTGTCGACCGGCAGACCGTAACCGAGACGACACGGAAACGGTTTTCTGTAAACAACAGAAATTTCTGGATACACTTATCCAACTCGAGAGCCGTCAAAACACCTAAGTTCATCCATTTGTAAATTTTGAAATAATGCACCTATCGAGTTCAAATAACTCTCAAACGAAAGATTGAATCATTCTTTAGGGAAAATCGTATATGCAAACATTCCTGAGCATTCACAGACAACAGGGCGTCACGTTCTCTTTACCCCTTCAAACGTTGGCAGATTTTTTTGATAAACTTCATTTTGTCTCGACTCTAATTTCTAAACTATAGCACCTAAAACTTCAAATTAGCTTCAGTTTGAACAAGTCATTCTTCAGGCCGACATGTATGACAAAACTCTCATACGCTTTCTGAGAGGGAGGGGGGATCAGGGAGCGAAATTCCAGTAGCCCCTCAATGGTCTGTCGATTTTCTAGATTTGCGTCACCCCCAAATTTTTAAATCACTTCACTCTTCACTCGCATGAAAATTTTTCGAAATTCTTCAACCAAGTGATATTAGCGTTATCAAAATGAGGAACAAACATGCAAAGACGAAATCATACGTCAAATAAAGTTGAAATATTTCACATCTGCATTACATTAAGAAAAGCAGTACTTTTTTAATGATCAATGTGATGTAGTGGTATTAAAATTTATACAGAAAGCGAGGCAGGTTAAGCAATGGCTCATCCAGCCAAAAATTTTGCGGGGGCCAGGATCCCCCCAAAATAATTTCGAATGGTTGAGGTGCCCTGAAATAATGTCAGCATGAAATAATTTCGAATGCAGACATTTATTATCAGCTATCTTTTATTACTTTTACTTAAAACGGCGACTGAAACTGGCCCACAGCTCAATATTTCGGGAGGTCATGGCCTCCGTGGCACTCCCTGGCTGCGCTACTGGGTTGGGCAATGGTTGAATGAAATAAGGAGAACATGTTAACACGGTGTGAGACAGGGACAGGTGTGAGACAGGGACAGGTGTGAGACAGAGATGTGTGATGTCGCCGTGGTTGTTTAATTTGTTTATGGATGGTGTGGTGAGGGAAGTGAACGCCAGAGTGTTGGGAAAAGGTGCGCAGTTGGTGGGACGAAATGGTGTGTATTTGGAAGTGTGTCAGCTGTTGTTTGCAGATGATACAGCGCTTGTGGCTGATTCAGAGGAAAACCTGAGGAGACTGGTTGCAGAGTTTGGTAGAGTGTGCGAAAGGCGTAAACTGAGGATAAATGTAAATAAAAGTAAGGTGATGAGATGTTCAAGAGGGGGAGTGTTTGGAACTTTGGATGTGAGGATGAATGGTGAAGTGTTAGAAGAGGTAGAGCATTTTAGGTACCTCGGGTCGGATGTGGCTGTTAAGGATAGTCTGGAAGTAGAAGTGAGACATCGAGTGAGTGAAGGCTGTAAGACACTGGGTGCAATGAGGAAAGTTTTTGAATGCAGGAGTTTGAGTATGAATGCTAAGAGGGGACTGTATGAAAGTTTGATTGTGCCAGTTTTGTTGTATGGAGCAGAGTCCTGGGGTTTGAGAGTAGCTGAGAGGAGGAAGATGGATATGTTGGAGATGATGTGTTTGAGGAGCATGTATGGAGTAACAAGAAGAGATAGGATCAGGAATGAGTTGGTAAGGGGGCAGACGGGGGTTATCAAAAAGCCTAGCAGGCGAGTGGATGAAAGAGTGCTTGGATGGTTTGGGCATGTTGAAAGAATGAATGTTGAGCGGCTGGTGGAAAAGATTTATATGTCGGAAGTGAGTGGTATTAAAGTGCGAGGTAGACCACGGATGTGTTGGATGGATGGGGTGAAGCGTGCTTTGTATGAAAGGGGTCTGACTGTGGATGGGGCGAGAGGGATGATTGCGGACAGAAGTGAGTGGGGGCAGTGCATAAGAAGGTAATTTTATTTTTGACGCTGTACTGGGAGCTTGCCCGCGTGTGATGGGGTTAACCTGTCCTGTGCGGGGGGAGGGGCTGCACTCAATGAAGCGGTCGGGGTAAACCAGCTATGGCTGTCGGGACTGACTGTGGAAGGTGGTTGTGCTGGGCTGCTGCTGATCCTGGCAGTTCTGGTGCGGCCAGTGCTGCCTCACTCGCATCCTAGTGACTAAGGGTGTTGATTGTGGCCTGCTGTCGGCTACCCTCCCATAGGGAGGAGAGGCCTGGTGTATGTATGATGTATGGATGATGTTAACACGGAAGTATCGGAGTCGTTGGTTACCGTGTTTACTGGTTAGAGTCGTTGGAAGTTATTTGTTATATTGGAATCAAAGTTGAGGTCAGAGTCGGGTGTTTTGTGAGCCGATCCCAGCCTTGCATCCAGGGTTGAGGAGTAACAGGCCGTAATGACACTACACATTGAATGCTATCACGAACATGTGACCGACCGCTGTAAGAGATGGAGTCACATCTCAGCTCCACCTAAACAGTTTGAAGGCTTCTGCAGCGTCAGCACAGCTCTCTCAATGTAATGTCAACGTACAATGATAATAAACATTTTCATCAGTTGGAGGCAGAGTTGCGGAATCAGAGTCGCATGTTTTAGGGTGGAGTCGGTCGTAGTCGCTTCTCCGAATGTGGTGGAGTCAAGAGTCGTTCATTCGGATGTGGAGGAGTCTAGGTCGGAGTCACTATTAGTTGGTATTTTCGATTTCAATTTTGGTAAAATTTGTCTGCAATTATTTAAAACCGAGAGTAATCAAAACCGAGTTAAAATACTTTAGTAAAAAGCTAAAAAACATGTATGGTTTTTGTTTGATTATTTCATTCAAAGTTCTAAACAGCACATTTACACTTATTACCCCTCAACCCGAGATGCATGGCTGGGAGTCGGCTAACTAAACTCCCGACTCTGACCTCAACTTTGATTCCAATACAACAAATGATTGCCAACGACTCCAACCAATAAACAGGGAAACCGACAACTCGACATTTCGGTGTTTACTTGTTCCCCTTATTTCATTTAACCATTGCCCAACCCAGTAGCACAGCCAGGGAGGGCCACGGCGGCCATGCCCCCCCAAAATAACATTGAGCTGAAGACTAGTTTCAATCGCTGTTTTAAGTAAAAACGATTGCTGAAAATTAATGTCTGCAACCGAAATTATTTCAGGACCACATTATTTTCCGGGGATCTTGGCCCCCGCAAAAGCGCTGAGCTATTGGCCCAACCTGTCTCGCTTTCTGTATATATTTTAGTACCACTACATTGATCTTTAAAAAATATTACTTCGCTTAAATGTAATCGCTAATGTGAAATGCAACAACTTTATTTGACGTTTTATTTCGTCTGTGCATGTTTGTTCCTCATTCCTCATCTTGATAGCGCTAATATCACTAGGGTAAAGAATTTCGAAAAATTTACGTGCGAGTGAAGTGATTTGAAAATTGGTAGTTGGGCAATGTGCGATAAATCGAGAAAATCGATAAACCATTGAGGTGTTACGGGAACATCGCTCCCTGCCCCCCCAAAAAGCGTATGAAAGTTTTGTCATACATGTCGGTCTGAAGAATGACTTAATGTTTAAATTAAAATTAATTTGAAGCTTTTAGGTGCTGTCGCTTAGAAATTAGAGTCGAGACAAAATGAGATTTATCATAAAAATGTTCTAATATTTGAAATGGTAAAGGGAGCGTGGCCCCCTGCTGTCTGTCAATGCTCAGGAATGTTAGCAAATACGATTTTTCCTTAAGAATGTTTCAATCTTTTGTTTGAGAGTAATTTGAACTCGTTAGGTGCATTATTTCAAAAGTTGCATGTGGATGAATTTAGGTGGTTTGACAGAATATCTGACGAGTCAGATAGGTATATACAGAAATTTCTGTAGTTTACAGACAACCGTTTCCGTACCGTCTCGGTTGAGGCCTACCGGTTCGCACCCACGTTCAACCTCGCACATTTTCGTGTGCGTGCGTTGCAGCGTCCGTGTGCGTGTAGCGTGTAGGGTGCGTCATGTGCGCTAGTCCAGAGTTTATCTCATTGCCAGAAGACGTTGTATGGTCTTACTATGATGAGTTACCAAATGTCGCAATGCAGTTTGGTTTTGCACTCGCTTACAAAAAGGAGCTAGTCGTGATTTGGAAATGGCCATGCAGAGTGCGAGCTTATATGCAATTAGGAAGAAGTTCAATTAACAGATTATGTTGAATTGTAATTCCGTATACTGATCTGAGCGCTTAAAATTTTTCATCAAAATTTTCTAAGTAAAGTAGTCGAATTCATTTGGCGTAAATATTCCATAAAAGGTAACTTACAAAACGCTTCAGGGCTATAATACTTTTATTTAATTGATATTATAAAGCACCTGTTAATTACTCGAGTCATCTACCAATTTATAATAGAAACAGAATAAGATTTACATTGTTGACTGTACATTGTGACACACGAACAAAACATTATGACCTACAGTAGTATCACAGTAACAGTGCTGTTATTTGGTCTAGCTCATTATATAACTTGTGTCGTTTAAGGCCGCTGTGACCTTAAGTGTAAAATGAAACATAGAGTATTTTATTCCATTATTAAATGATGCATACTGTATATGGCAAAGCTATACTATAATAAATACTCGCACTAAAGTTGTGTTACACAGCGACATGTGGTAGCTGTTGAAGTGAGCCATACACGTACACGGACTGTGAAACGCACTCTGAGAATGTGCGAGGTTGACGTGTGTGCTGCCGGTCCTCTGTCGCTTGATGTACGTGTTGGTAGCGGGTTTGGCTTGGTGAGGCCAACCCTTCCAATACTCGCATGTATTACGACCAGATCCAGCTCTCCCACGCATAACCTAACCTCTTAATTTTCAATTGGGGATGTGAAAGTACACATGAGCTATGAAGAGTTAATGAAAACATCCTTACTGATTTTTTTTGCCTAGTATTTGTTGGATCATACGCACCATCACATTATTGTGCAGACATTGCTCATCATTTTCCTGGACGCGACTTAATTCTCACTGCGTGACCCACTCGTTTCACTCGCAAGAAATCCTGCATTATCTCTTGTGTAAGTAATATTTATCAGCCGATTTTCTTCGTAAGAAATAAAAGACAGGAATTTGTTAGCGTCACTAGCGCTGCTACGTTCTCAAACTAATGGGACCCTTAACATACATTTATATACATAGCCACAGATCATAGTGCTAGGAGCACAATTGAAAGTGTGCAGTCGTATATGTCTCAAAGTCTCAAAGCAATTTCTACTGTGGCTTCTCCTTCCGCGAAGTGTACAATCACTAAATATGAGGGAGCGTGCGGAAACTTTAGTCATTATCA